>DWPA01000922.1:0-21100 GCA_018251375.1 Calpodes ethlius
TCTAATCATATGTCAATTTTTGCTTTTACTGCTATTTATTTTATTTTTGATAAGTTTTATAACTACGTAATCTATTAGCAAGTAAATTAAAATTATTGTCTCGGAACACTTCCTGAATTTCAGTTAGCTACGTTATGGCGTCTCTACTTCAATGATGAATATTCAATATTAATTCTATATTTAACTGAAAAAAGTAACTATTTTGTTTCGATAATCAAAAACCACGTTTTATTAAATGATTATTACCCGACTACGATGAAGTTAAAAGTTTGGGATTTCATTTTCAACCTACCACGTTTGTATGTTTGTATGAATGTATGTTCGTTTGTTCGCGCGTGACATGTAAACTACGAAACATAATTGGACATATGAGGTATCGTCTGAAGCGTCTTAATCGTCCGTTGGATAAAGGGTATTTTACGTTACACAGACTTCAAAATGGCGCCTTTTAGAGGACAAAAAGTCATAAATTAAAAAATAAAACAAAGCGCCATGTTGGATATCAAATAAATGCGCTCAATTAGGGCTTTTATCGTAGTCGGGTTACAGTTTTCTAAAGTTGTCTCGTATAAGTACATACAGTTGCAACGACAGGGTGTGTCCGCGTGTCCGGGTGTCTGTTCAGACGAGCCGGTCTCAGCGTCAGTTGGCGTAGTGGTCGAACGAGCCGAGGTACTCGAGCGCCGCGCGGTAGCAGAAGTCGTATTGGTCCTGAAACAGACGCTCATTTTAGAAACATATTTTTTTTTTAATACCTGACTGTCGATACTCTTTTATTTATTTTAATAATTGATGTACACTTATTTTATGTGAGAAATAATGTACAATAAATTTTGTACATGGGAACTGTTTATCCGAAAATAAATCTTTGTAAATTGAAACCGAGACAATTTCGAAGGAAGCACTGTGAAATGTATTTTATCTCATTTTTTGCAAGTTAAATAATAATCAAGGAATCTGTTTGTCTCTTTTTAGGGTAACTTTTTCTTTTCAAGCCCCATGTCCAGCAGTGGACCTTTAAAGGCTGATAGATAGATAGATTTTCTTTTCAAAGAGAAGATAGTTTTCACTTGAATAGGTAGATAATTTCTCCAACAATTAAATACCCTGTTTGCCATTTAAATAAATACGTACTCGTTTCATCATAACGGTCAAATCACATAGTCGTATGATTCTTCTTTCACGTTTATTGTAAAGCAAGATCGATACCGCAGTAGTATTATCAGTTCTGGAAAGCAATTCCATTACGAATAATTGTAGCGCTGCTGGCGGCCGCCATGCTTTTGCAATCAGCGCAAATTACTGATGGATTTATAACACAATGTTTGCCCTAGACAATGACAGAGAGGGTCTATTGTCGTCGATTACGGATCCGTTTTGTTTACACGTTCGCCTTATTTTGAACCCTGGCAGAAATTGCACGGGCGTGCGGGTTTTCTAATGACGACCTATGAACACGCTTTTAATTGTAACCTGAATAATGAGTAAATAAGTTAATAGTTAAAAAAATAAGAACACACTTTTACTGTGTCGGCGGACTCAACAAATATGCTTAGCAACTATGCTATTCACCGTTCAGGAGTTCCTTTGTTTGCCAACCTTGAGCGTGGCAGTCAGGTAATGATGGAGTTTAGAACGAGCTGTCAGAATTGTGCACCAGATTTTAGTGTTTGTTGTATAGTGTTATAATCTAGTGCATAGTGAGTATTGTAGTGCGCAGTTTGTAGTGCATAGTGCAAGGTGGTATAAAGTGGAGTGCACTGTGTTTTATGTAGCGTGTAGTAGTACTGTGAAATGTGTAGTCTATAGTGCATATTGCGTGGTGCGTAGTGTAAAGTGCGTAGTGCGTGGTGCGTAGTGTAAAGTGCGTGGTGCGTAGTGCATGGTGCGTAGTGTAAAGTGCGTAGTGTGTGTGGTGACTGACCTCAGTCTGCACCATGGCGGGGCGCTGCGTGCGCAGCGTGCGCACCGTCTGGAACACGTCGACGACGCCCTCGTACTGCATGCGCTCCAGCACCGTCGACAGCGTTATGAACACGCCCGTGCGGCCGACGCCGGCGCTGCACACCACGAACATCATTATAAACTAATGTACCCGCTTTTTGTAAAGAATTAGTTACGTTAAAGTTTACATGGAGAAGCTAATTTTTTTAAATAATTAAAAAAAATATTTTATAACAATTTTTCTTTTAAGGTCAATGTAAAGTAGGTAATCGGCTAATTCAATCGGATGGCGGCAATGAGACACCTGACAAAAAATCTCAGATAGTCAATAATGTAAGACAATTTATCGGCTTGATGTCATATAAAAATGCTTATGAATGCGTGAAGACGTATGCAAAATGTTTTGTTTATTAAAATACTTTGACTTGATAATACAATTTTTAATAATTTATAGAAACTCAAGACACACCCTGCGCTCGAAATTCGACCGTAATTAATTAAAGGATTACTTTACATTGATACCATTAAATTTATTAATATCATTTCAGACTCACTTTAATAACCATAAACAAAAGATTATGGACGTCAAATGAATGGTAGGTGAGCGTGATAATTATTTTTAATAAATTAATTATATGTTTGTCAAATATATCGTACAAACATTTTAGCTTTCCGTAAATATCTTCTCCGTTTAAACTACCAATAACAGTGTCATATTTCGTATTCCGTTCGCATAATTGTCGTAAAAGTTGTACGAATTATTCGCTTCATGTATTTATGTATAAATATACTCTTTGGTATTTGAATTATGCATTACTCTGAGATCATCTACAGATTTCTTATTCAGTAACTAATTTTAATCTTATTTTATTTTTTTAATATGTAAATTTCTCCAAATTATGAGAGATAATAAATGATTTGAATTGACAGTTCACGCAAGAGAATATAGTCTGCAACACTGACCTGCAGTGCACGGTGATGGGCCCGTCCTGCCCGAATTGCTCCTTGGTCTTGTGCACCTGCCCCAGGAAGTCGATGAACCCTTCGCCGCTCTTGGGCACGCCCTGCTCCGGCCAGTCCGTGAACTGGAACTGGCGCACCGTCCGCGACGCGCCGTCACGGGCGTCCGTTACCTGTCGGCCGCGGACTATCGCTTGGTACATGTCGCTTTAATGAACTTAACATAACCTAAATTATTTTAAATCCATTTCGTTCTGGTTTAAGAATATTTTATTCTGATAAGGGGTTCTTTCGATATGGGTTGTCCGGAATGTTCGTGTCGATATTTTAGGACAATTAAAACGCAGCTCATTAAAAATGTTGACGAAATTAACGAATCGTAACCAATTTGTGTCAAAATATGGTGAAGCTATCTTTTTTTGAATATGTACAGTGCACACATGTCATTTGTTTTCTATAATTGTGATATATATTTTTTCCTATATGTAAACTTTTTATAGTAGCGCTAGGCACCTTCGGAATGGCTACAATTACAGTATTTGATATTATTAACGATACTGTTACCTTGAATTCCCTCAAGATGTACTGGGGCATGTTGTACTCGGCGATGGGGTCCACGACGAAGCACTGGTAGCGAACGGACCGGTCGGACGGCCAGTACTGGTGACACTTCTCCTGAACGTTAATAAAAAATAGTGTTAGTCGATACTATGAATGTAGGCATGGCACTAAGATTGTCAAATAGCTAAACATTTGATCAAAGGAATAGCTATCCAAATTTAAAATACTCTGCGAATAGTTGCCTAAGTATTTAATTAAACTTGACTATAGATACAAGTGTTAGGTGCTTGTAATATCCATGGGTGGCAGCGACCATTTAATATCAGGTGGTTCATCATGGTAAAATATATAAATGAAACTAACCCGTCCCATTTCCTTCAGTTTGGTGAGCATAACGATGATAGTCGAGTTGTGTTCCCACAGCATTCTCCAGAAGTCATCGGTGGTGTCGGGCAGCGGGCCCTGCGTGGCGATGTACGCGGCCCGGTATCTGTAGCCGTCCACGAACGAAGCGTTGATGTAATCGGAGCCGTCCCTCGGCGTCAAGCATACACGCGTCGACTCGTACGGCAAGATGTGAACCAGCCTGTTCTTGTGCTTGTTGCAGGGCAGGCTGGCCGACACGAAGCGGCTGGAGTCCGCCTTCATGTTGGCCAGCTTCTTGAACTCCAACTCCATTCCGGTGATGTTTTCGATAGTATCGATGCGCATCAGCTTTTGGATGTGCGCGTGTAAGTTGCGAGCCGGTACCTCCGTGTCGCCGCAGACGACGGCCTCCAGCAGCGCGTCGTGGATGAAAATATACTGGTCTTCCGTCTGCACCATGTAGTTGCGCTGGGCTCGCAAGCATGTCACGTGACCGTAGATGTCGACCGTGCGCTCGTGGCGCGCTCTCTCCAGCATGGAGTCGATTACGATGAAACATCCGGTGCGTCCGACGCCCGCCGAGCAGTGAACGACTAACGGGCCGGCGTCGGGTGGGTTCAGAGCGCGGACTCGTCGAAGGAACTGCAGGAACGGTGCCGGATGGTCGGGAACGCCGTGGTCCGGCCAAGCGGTGAACTGCAATTGTTTTATCTCCCTACGTTCGGCGCCTCCGTTTCTCGTTACTTGGAACGTTCTAATGCAGTAAGTGGCCAGCTCCTGAACTTCCGCGATAGTTACCGTCATCATGCCGTAAGTCTCGCTTCCCCGACTCGGCCAATATTGGTCGCACTTGATCCTGGTTCTCTCCTCTAATTTAGTCATCATCACTATCGTGGACGTTCGCAGCTCCCAGCACATGCGCCAGAAGTCAGCGAACGTTTCCTGTAGGGGACCTTGGGTCGCGACATACGCATTATGTTTACGGTAGCCATCACAATAGTTAGCATTGATATAGTCACTTCCAAGAATACCATCGATAGGTTGGAGTATCACTCGACTGTGGTCGTAAGCGATAACGTTTGCGTATCGATTTTTCGGCTTATTGACTTCCATGTTAGAATGGTCCCAAGTAAACTGCTGGCCCGGTTCAATACTTTCATACTCTTGTGAGAATTTAAGGTTGTCGTTAGCTTTCAATCGTTCTATGTGATCGGCGAGTTCTGATATAGGGATAGGTGGATGTGAGATCATGGCAGGAGTTTGGAAGTTTAATCTTCGCATTTCTACCGGGTCGGACGGTGCACCGAAACCGATATCTGCGGACATCAATGGCCTCGTTACAGCTGCTTGATCAGGTGTCTTGCAAGGCTGCCTTCTTCGTTTCACAATGAATAGAAGTACCAAACACAACGACAGCATGAGAGCTGCAATAATTGGACCTATTACCCACACCATACCGGCTTCTTTTCTATTCTCTTCTATCCTTATTTCAGGATCTCCGTTAATATCTTTAGGATCAGGCCTACTAGGCTCCTCCCCTGGTGGTGCTTCCCGCATATCTAAAGATAAGTACTCTGAGAAAGGACTTGACGTATATAAATGTTTCTGAGGAGTATCTACAACTGCTCTGACAAACACTCGATATCTTTTACTTGGGTTTAGCTTCCTGTTGAGGAAACCTTCAAACATTTCGTCATTACCTAAGTGAAAAGTGTATAAAATATTTCTCTGTAAGAATTTGGCAGCAATATAAGGAGCGTTTTCATCGTCTGTCCTCGCATTATTTTTTATTAAATCATCTGTTAAAAATTGATCGGGATTTTTATGATTATGTGCTTTGTCGTCAGGAACTACAACCAGATAATAATGTGAAATAGGACCATATTCTTCGGAGGCTTGAGGTAGAATTACGAGGATTTCATTTTCGACTACGCCATAAAAATCTGGTTTAACCATAGGTTTAGGCGCAGCCATTTGTGTAGTTACAGTAATTTTAGTAGGCGGTCTGTAAGAGTCATCATTAGGTATAGCACTTACATTAACGTTATACGTAGTGAATGGAGACAAGTCATTAATCGAATATGAAGTTCGATCATGTTTGACTACAATTTCTCTCTTAGGTATTTCTTGAGTTTGAGTTATTCCAACAGAATCTACGAATTCTTTGATGGCGTTGTATGATATCTTATAACTAACTTGGTTTAATCTTAAGGGAGGGGACCATGTAAGTGTCATTGAATGCGTTGATACGTCTTGAGCTCGTAAATTTAAAGGAACTTCTTCAGGTTTCACTTTCACTGTAACCTTTTCAGATAGCCTTCCTAAACCATCAGCTGTTTTAGTCGCTACAGCAATGGCGTATTCTGCAAATTTCTCTAAATTTTCCAAGTCCGTAGAATGTGTTACGTGGACTGTCTTTTGTTGCCATTCATCTAAATCCTCCACAGGCGTCATAGTATAAAATACAACGTAGCCTATAATTTTCCTTCTCGAAGGGACAGTTTCCCACCAAACTTCAACGCCGGATTCCGAAGTAGCAACTGCTTTGACTGACATGGGCGCTCTACCGATATCCCTTTCAGTGTGAGCCGTGATATCCTTACTATAGGGTCCAGGCCCTTGCTCCGTATAAGCCCTAACTTTAAATATGTAATGAGCATCTTCTTCTAAACCCGTAAAGACTGCTTTAGTCAAATCTGTTGTTTTTTCTACTAGTGAAGATTGGTCGCCTCGCTTGTAGAATTGGACATCATACTTCTTTATCTGACCACTACGATCGGCTCTGATTGGTGGTTCCCAAGTTATGCTAATCACATCAGGGGTTTGGAAGTGATAGGTGACGTTAGTGGGTGGTCCCTTGGGTGCCCCTTCTGGGGTGAGGAAATATTTAATAGTTTCTTGGCCAATACCGATCTGGTTCCTTCCAGCTACTCTAAACTCATATTGAACTCCTCTTTCTAAGTCTGTTATCCTATGTGAGCTAACTTTAGTTCCCGCGAAGTTTTCTTCACCAAGAATTTGATCTTTAACACCATATCTCAGTCTGAAGCCAAGTAATTCTCCGTAGGTCTGTGTTGGTCTGGCCCATTCCAATTCTACTGATACTATTGGTTCCCTTTCCAGTACCCTATAACAAAATAGGTACATTAATACAAACTAAAGCATGTGACTATACAGCAAAATAATTATATTCAAATTTGTAGGAATTGAAATTAAAAAGGAAGGAATGTGAGATGAATTTAATAAGATGGTGTAGAACGCAATTATATAGATAATTTACACATAGTACTGTATATATATAGTTACACATATAATAAAATTTCACAATCAAATAATATTATGTAATACTTTAAATAATGAAAAAGGAGTATTTAGATAAGTCACGGAAAATGTAATGTGCCAGTTTTTACATTGACTGAGATACTTTCAAGTTACCTTCTAAGCAAATGTTATAAAGATTTATAACACAAGTAAAAATAATAATTGTCATCCAGGAGAAACCTAACATATGTTTCTCCTTGATCTTAACAACAAATAATTGTTTATTTTAATATATTATGTTGCTTCCACATTGCTTAATTAGTTTTCACTTACTTGAGATTCACGGTAGGCCTATTCGGTACTCCTCCGGGTGTCCTCACAGACACGGGGGTGCTTCTGTCACCGTCGCCCTTGCGCGTCAGGGCTGCCACTTGCACGTTGTACCGCGTGTCCGGCTGAAGTCCTGACACATTCAGCTCCAGGGTTGTGTCATCCATCACGTTGAACCTCATGGGTTCGTTGAGAAGACCCTTGCCCTTTTAAAAGATAATGCAGTGTGATATAGCACCTACTAGGAAAAAAAACATCTGTAAAAACCTAGGCTTCTAAAGTTGAGCAGTAAAATGTTGATTACGTCACTCTTGATTTATAATAATTTATATATGATATTCTGAATTTTAACCAGCTATAACCTTCTAATATATTTCCAAGTCAATCGCTTAAGTACATATGATCAGGATTTACTTAAATAATTTCATTCGCCGAAATTGCTAATATACCGAAGTCTCTTTATTGCACATACAAGGAAACTGTTTATAAAATACCCTAGTGGTGAACTTATCTTTAAACATCAATCTGTTATAGACAACATTAGCGAAGTGTCAGTTTTTCTATCAGAGTCTGCCACCGACATTCAATCCTGTTTGTGGATTGATGCATATCTGTAGTTTAGATAACTCACACAGTTCCAGTGGGAAAACACTAATTATATATAATCAAATCTTCCACAGACTATTCGACCGTCAATGAAGAGAAATTTCAAATAAAATCGGCTTATACGAAATAAAGATCCACTAACCTCATCTCTCACTTCTTGGACGTGAACATGGTATCCCCTGATGATTCCATTCTTTTCCTTCTCCTGAGGCGGCTTCCACGTCACATGGATCGACGTGGAATTGATCGCGGTGACCTTGACCTCCTGCGGCTCGCCGGGCACTGTCACCACACAGATCACATATCACAACACCGAACCGAACCCGTTCGTTTAGAACGACCTAAATGCCCTATCAGCATCTACGGGAGCGTGCTAGAGAAAAAACACTACCCAAAGCGGTAAAACTTTTGAGGGCCTACGTTTGGAATCGAATTGGAATGAAGCGACGTCAAAGGCTCGTCGGCAAGCGCTGCGGGTTCGTTAAACAAAACTTGTTTATGACGAGAGTGCGGTCGGTAATCCCGTCGGTGATGCTGATAGAGCATTTTGATCGTCGGCGTGCGTCTATCGCACGTCTCTCAGCATCTCGATCGGGCATTTGAATACCAACACACACTGAACAATCAATTGAAACATTTACGCCCTTTCACATCATCATTACAATAGAAAAACAATTACCTTTCAATCCACATCGTTAAGAACAACTAAAATCTTAAAGCATTTACAAAGAGTCAACATTTAGTAAGGTTATCTAGAGTTAAAAGCGGCATTTCTAAAACTAGTATTCGCTCACACACACTGCAAGGGATCATGCTTCGGGGAGGAGGCTTGGGGGCGTTCGTTAAAGAGACATTAGAAACACACACCAAGTCTTCGCCGAATCATCGCATGTCAAAAGGACACCGCTTGCAGTTTGTTTAAAAGAAGTAAGACAATAGTGCTAGGAAGAGTAACTACACGAAGCTTAGGCACAAGCACAACGCACATCGATACAAGCACTATAGTAATTTATACTCACTCCTCATAGCTGTACGGGTTGTTACCAGCGGCCCATACAAAGTCAGTGACGAGAGAAAAAAAGAGAAAAACGCATTCAAATACATTTAAGACAAATTGTGCGAACATTGCAGGGCGAACGGAACTACTAAGTGAGAGATTACGAGTAGAACGGTTGTCGGCGAATGGGGGATACTCTTATTTCACTTCCTCGTGTATTTTGAACTCTTTAGGAGGCGCATTCGGTCTAAGCCGCTTGGGATGCCGGCGACGGTCTACGTTCGCCCGTGTCGCCCTTTTCTGTCGCATCGAGCATTCAACGTATAGTAAAGCAAATTTATTCAGCTACGAGGCGAGTGTCTCAATATCCTGAATCTTCTCAACGGACGGGAATTCGCTAAGGGAATTGATCCGCTCGTTTTCAACACGAAAGGGCTTCACGTCACGAACACCGTCACTCCCCTCTCGCTGACGATTCACTCACACGCACATGTATTGATTAACGCGACGGCGCCGGTCTATGTGTGTGTGCGTCATCGGTGTTGTCCTGAATGAGCGCCCATCTTTGGTCCGGTGTGTGTCCCTCGTACCTTGTGTTGCTAAGTCGCTATCCACTGTGAGTCTGTGGCAGTGTCAGTGTCATTGTCCGTTGGCTGTGCTCTTCTAACAAACTGTTCAGTATGAGGTCGGAGTGGTAGGTACATTACGTATTTGTTCGACGCCCGAACTGTCCGGTGGCGTCCCTCGGGTCCCGGGCGTTCCTCGATCGCGGCATTAGCGAATGTAAGGCACAATAGTATTCTGTATATGTCACAATATCTAGTGTTCATGCACGACGACAGTCTGATAGAGAATACAGAAGAAGGAAGGAAGAGAAAGGAGCTACTGGCAAGAAGTTGTAGCTTAAGAGCAAGTGAGATAGATAGAGAGATAGATAAAGATAGGGTAGCGCGAAGTACTAGTCCGAGCTGAGCAGTCCGAGATTATAGGCGAAGTGCGACGCGGATCTATCCGTCGGATCCGTCAAGGGTGCCAATGGTAGAGATTTAAATTTGGAATGGATCCTCGGGACCGGTGGTCTGATCGACCCGCTGCCTTGCCGCTAACAGTATAGTCAAGAGTAGTGAGTAGAGAAGTAGTTGTGAGTAGTATAGTAGCATGCGCGCGTGTCGTGTGGGTATATTGGTATTCAAATGCGGCGCTCGGGCCATTGTTGTAGTGAACCGACGACCGAATCATGAGCGGACGTGAGTCAACGCTGACACAGAATACGAAGAGTGAGAATCATTGGAAAGGTAAGAATCGACGCGTCATCGTTGACTCAACGTCCGCGGCTGAGGATTCTGAGTCGATCGGCAAGCTGGTCGCTTTGTAGCACGCACTCGTTCTCTCACCTCGTGTCGTCGCTAGTTGTGCTGAGTGCTTCCTAAAAGTGCTGTATGTCTTTTATGGACACGATTGTATTTAACGAATCTATAGCAAAAATATACACACAATTGCGTCCAAAAAGACTAACCTATCTGGTGCCCAGTGAAAATTAACTCGAACGAAAAACGGTGCTGTGTTGTTAAAGAAAGCATGCAATAATTGTGTCCATCGCTAAATACTCAACAACTGTGCGTCAAAATCAACAATATAACGGTGCCGTCGACACTATGTCGGGTGCAATGTAAAATTTGCATTTCAGTGAGTGCCATCATCAGCGATTCGAAAATGACGTGTTCGTCATCAAAATAAATCATTACATGTGACAAGTGAGTGGTAACACCGTTCCGCCGCTCGGCCGACGGCGGACGGCGGACGGCGGACGGTGGCATGATCGTTACAATAAATACATATAAATTCATCGGCAAGCATATTAAAATTTTGTTACGAGATTTAACCTCCTTGATTAGAATCCTGCTATGTGCTCACAAGAAAGGGAACAAAAGAAAAAAATGACATTAGTAATGTTTGTATTATCGATAGGATATTTGACTAGATATCACGGTATGAGCTAGGCAATATGAAATAAACGCTTTCCATTAGACCCACCACCTAATGACTGTTAAAACATTTGCATATCATCAGAATTCAGATTGGCGAGGGCGGAAATAATTCAACGGTGTTTCGAGACGGCCCACGAGCCCATCGCTCGGCTGTATTTTAATAAATTCGTTACGGCTGTAAATTATTCCCGCCCCCTTTAACTTTGTCGGAGCCATAAAATCATTCACATAAAACATTCCATCGAGAGTTTTTCATGTCGAATTGCAAGTGCGCGATGTTACATGTATGATTTTATACTTCAATCGCACTCTCGTATGATCGCCCACCTTCAAACACCAGTTATTATTTCAATAAACAAATCATCTTAAATTATAACATTTGTAATCGTGAATGCAATATCAGCGGAGTCGTATGTCACGCGGCGATCACTCTTCATAACGCGCGACACATTTCAGTTCCTACAAATGGCGCACATCAAGCCGCCGCTTCCATAACGCGGCGAGCGTCGCGTCACTCCGCTGATATTACACCGCCAATGAGGTTTGTTAAGTTAAACGATCGAATTATATTATTCATTATATTAGTAATTATTTTCTTGGCTCGGTGAGGCTCAATTTTATGTCCTTACGGCCGCTCGAGGGCGGCGTCGATTTAATTAAACGCGGCAAAGCCTGAAATTTTCGACGGCGCGCGTCGGATTAAAGTTCGACACCGATCTGTTTATCGCGGAAACAGTTTTCGGTCCGGAGCGCGAGGCCATAACATTGAGCGGGGATGTGATGTCGTGTTAGATCGTTAGTGCGGATGTGAAACGTACCGTCTTCGTGGGTGCGAACGGTGACCGGGTACGAGGCGGGGCCGTCCCCGACGCTCGTGCCCGCGAGAACCCAAATGCGGTACTCGGTCCACCGGCGCAGTTCGTCGAGGACGAACGTGGTCTGGTTGAGTCTGACCACGGTGGCCTCCGAGTCGCCGCGGCCCGACTCCACGCACAGTAGCTTGTAGTACGCGATCCGGCCGTTCGCGCGCTCCGCCGGCGGGGGCTGCCAAGACACTCGGATCGCGGTCGGCGATATCGCCGCGGCGGTCACATTCATTGGGGGCGCTCCGGGAACTACACAAGCTCACTCACATAAACAAACAAACTAATCGTGGCAGCTCCCTGAAACCGAAACGGACGCTCGCGCGCCCAGTTACCGCCCTACCCGATGCAATCACTGAATGCCATCGAAAGTAAATGAATAACAAAAAAAAATACGGTGCCCAGAAAACAAGTGGTTGAACCGTCCCAAAAGTAAAACATGCACATTTGTGTGTGTGTGTGTGTGTTAATATTTTGTGTGATGTGATGTGGAATCCGCTCGCCGAAAAGTCCCTGCGTCTCATCCTTCACCTCTTCTCCCGCGCGTTGGACTGTAGTGATAGTGTTCTATCACGACTTAGCGATAGTATCGTGACGGTTGTGTTCAGGTCGCGCCAACCTTTATGTTGTTACTATCCATAGATATTACTCATACAGGACCCATTGTCTATCAAGCGAATTTACACCCTGATTTGATTTCCCTGATATTACCCATGATCTGAGTACTCCCACCTCTCACCTGAATGTCCAGAGTAAATAGCTCGTCAATTAAGCGTTGCCACATACTCTGACATCCTGACGAGACCCATGATGTTATTAAATCTACCTATGACACGATCATATCGCACGCACGGATTTGAGATGCATGAAACGAATAAGAAACAAGCATAAGCCTGTTCGTATTATTTTCATGCATACCGCATTAACATGTGCACGCTATGACGTATCTCGTAGTCTCCATGAATATCACACAAAACTCGGACTAATTCCACGGTGAGAGCGTAATTCAAACTACGATAAAAGGAGACAATTGTGAAAAATATTACTAAAATGGATTATAAACAACTTTCATAATAAAACTACGATCTCACAGCGGAATCACCGGCGCATTTGATTGGTGTGACTTAAGAGTTACCATGCTGTTCGTAATCACCCATAAAGTTCGGCGCGACCTTCACATACCCGTACCATTGCGGTGTGCGTATTGTATATACATTGTAGTGTCGGGAGTGTCGCTGGCAATATAAAGAGTACAAATAAAAGTTCACTCGTTGATAAACCTCACTCGTAAGACATACGTACAACATTAAGCTACTACTAGGGTACTGTGTACGCATTGCTACGGAGCCAGTATACATTATTTAATAGTGACTTCACCGTAAACTCGGCAAATACTTGTGTAAAGACATTATGGTAGAAAACGTGTGAACTTAAGTATGAGAAATTAATATTTTGACTATAGTCCAAAATTTGTCAAGGTTCTGTTAGCTTTATGTACACTGTCTTCTAATATACCTCAACGAACATATTTTTTTTGTAATTTTTGTAACTTGTAACTAATTAAAAAAAAAATATTTTTGACTGTATAAAATAAGATTACACATTTAAAGTCTGCAATAAAACTTTTTGCTAGTTTAAATGTCAAATTAATAACATTTGGCACTTGTCACTCAATCAATGATATATTATAATTAAATTGACAGATTTTGTACGGTGACTGAATACGTATGCAAATGGCAACCCGCAATCAAAACAATTCACTGTGATAATAAATTCATATGACGAAATGTAAAGCTAAGATTCTAAAGTAGACTGAATGAAATTGGATGGTATGTATCGTCTAATCTGTCCTCCATGCGATACTTGCTTATGTAAAAAGTTTTGCAATTGATAATAATTTAAGTAACAGTTTTGATCTACCTATCTAGTGATTTACCTAGTATATTAGGAAAAAAACATCCCAATCTGATTCGTCTCTGAGAATGAGGTAACACATAATTTCAAAACAAAATACCAACTTGTTGGTACCAATGTCTCGGTAACTAGAAAAGCACAATATTGTGGAAAATTAAATTGTATTACCACTAGGTACCGTCATTATCATTTAATTACTTTGTACGGCACGCAATATTACAATTTACATTTGTGTGCCCTTCAAATATTGCAGTGAATGCTATAATGAAATCGGTATGGAGTAATTCAAAATGTATATTCTTAAAATTATCTGTCATATCGAAATACAGTTTTTTTTTCGATCATTGGTCTTATAATAACGAATGCAACCTATTCCTTAGCTACCTATGTTATTGATCACAGAGGAAGCTAAGGAGTAGGTTTACATTTATTATGACGGAGTGCAATTTTTATACATTTATGTCCAAAATAGTTTCTAGTGAACAAGTGTGTGTTACATACTCGTATTCCCCATGTCGAAGGAAATCATTTCCTTCTACGGAGACCTTCAAACCAGTCCATGGCACGGCTCTATTACCATCGGTCGACACGCAAGTATTGTACCGAGTTTACGGACCATACCACACCGGCGTGAGCCCTGAGTACACGATACCGTTTCGACAATTTTACGATTACAAAAACACATATAATTGTGAATAAAACTTGGTGCTTGTGCTGTATTACTGGCAGCGTGCCGGGCAGGTGCGTTTATGTGAAACATTACAGTAGGAATTACCTGGAAAACTCAAAATACTTTACTCTCTCACATTTTCATAAGCGACGGACGGCGGCGACGCTCGAACACGCTACGTGAATCGACACGATCGATTCCAAGTCTTTATTCGCGTGGCTCGACAAAACCGGCAACATTAGCCTTACGATTAATAGATGTAGTAAAATTTTATGTGTTCTAAATTATATTAATTTTTATCACAATTCTATAAAGTTGTATAACTCTTTGACCTAAATTGTAATAATATGTTTTCTAATTGAATTTGTTGAAATTGAGAAAAAGATGAGAGATAGATTATTTATAAATATTATAGTTCATATTTAATATAATTATGTAAATTGATTGCTTTAACCGTAGGCAACTTTACAAACAAGTAATTCACTTGTACGCATTTACGAAAACAGATCATAAGAGTATATTAAAAGTCCAACATTTTCTTTAAATCAAAACATTTATGATTAAATTTTTAAACACAAAAAAATATCGAATACCCAATGCGGTATTTTTTCAAACTAACAAAAACAAAGACTTGGAATTCGATTTTTTAAATTTGATTTCATTCCAAATTGGTAATTTGAAACGTCGCGCCCGTCCGTTTCCGTCCGTATGACGCGGCCCGTTCATCCCCGCTACGTACCGTATTGCTTGGTGCGCACTGCTATCGGCGGCGTGGTGGCGCCCTCCCCGCGCTGCGAGCGCGCCGCCAGCCAGATGTAGTACAGCGTGTTCGGATACAGCCCGTTCAGCGTGTACGTCTCCGTGATGGGTATCCGTCTGTTTACACACTCAGTATTAAACAATATGTCCAATATTTACAAGAACATTAGTACATACAGTATTGGGGATGTTCCTGATCAAAATGGATTACATTATTATGAATACACATGGTCGTCAGAAATTGTTAGACATATAGATTCTGTTTTATTGAAAATTGTCATAACGTTATTATGACATTGAACATATTAGCCAAACTATAAATTTCCTTTCATATTCATAATGATTAATTAACATCAATACACACATAATTGATGTTTAACAGGACGCTGGAAAGAAAAGCGAAGGGAATGCAATGAAAATAGTCATAGTTCTAGGCATTTCCATTATTCCATTTTAATAGAAAAATTCCGGCTCACGGCGCCCCGTTGTGGATGGAAAATACGTCAAAGAAATTAAAATTACTTCGCTCTTAGGAACAGGGTCATAACGTTTTGCATGATTTATGTATTTCTTTATTGTTCTTTTTGTAGTATTAGCGGTCCGTTTGGCATAGTTACACTAATTGTGAAGAGTTCCAAAATTTTAAGGAAGATCAAAATCACTCTAACAAGAGAGGGAGGCATGTTGAGCGAGAAACAATCTTAAATCCTCGTATCACAATAATCACTGCGGAAATACTGTTGGAGTTTTATCAAGCGTCTTGTTATTTGACTTGCCAAAGCTTTTAATTGAAAAAAAAACATTGAAGATTTTAGAAACAACAATAGAAACACAATACAAAAACCAGCACTGACAGGATTAAACTTAATGTCGTACATTATTCAGCAAAGTGCATCAGAAACGTGGGAGGTTGACGTGCCTTTTGCCTCAAATAATATTAGGAACCGATTGTACAATTGCCTCATTAAATGTAAGGAAGCTAATGATATGTTTTCCGTTCGTTTTATGATTGATGCTTTGTAAACTGGTGGCGATCTCTAAACAAATTGTAGGTACGTCAAAAAATTAATCAGAGCAGGCAGATTTCACTGGTAAAGATTATATAAGGCAAGCTGGAATCTGTTTGGAAAAAGTTGTGATAAGTGTTTACGAGGAGCGTATGAATGATCTCGATCAATCAATTATTATATTAGCCATAAATTATATAGCGAAAGGAACGTTGCACCTAAATAGCACCGCTCCCTTTTTTAAGTGTTGATCAAGTTATTTGTAAAATATCTTGAACTCACTTTCTGTGATGCTCCTTAGCGTAAGTGTCATTCCAGTACAGCTCGTAAGACACTATGTTGTCCCCGGCGTGTGCTGGCCGTCGCCATGACAACGTCACCGACGTCTCGCCCGCTTCAACCGCTATCAGATTCGACGGCTGTGATGGTACACCTGTACGATTTAAGAAGAATAATCTTAATGTAAGTTTACAAGGTAGGCTTACAGTTATGGGTAGATTTAGAAGTGTTTTGGAAAAAATAATGAACGACTGTGATGAATTCGATGACAAACTGGCTCAAAAAGTGATAGATTGAAGTGGTTTGGATCTTCTTTCAAGTCCAACTTCTCATTTTTGACACTCTGTTCGCCGCCTTCTAGTAGTAGAAGTAAAAAGTCCTCGTCTTGAATGGGTATCACGTCAAAACAGTATCTACTCAGACGAGGTTGATTGAGGAGCTGAAGAAAGGACATAAGAATAATGTACTGCGTATACTGCATATACTGACCTTGCTGAGTCTTGACCTGCACGGGCGGGGAGATCGGTCCGGGGCCCACCGACGTGAACGCCTGCACGCGGATAGTGTACACCGTGTGGGGGGTCAGCTCGCTAATCGTTGTCAGGTGGCTGTTGTCCAACTGTATGGGACCATTTGAAAGGGTTAACCAGTGACAACCCAGTGCTTCGATCCAATGATCGTTTCATGTATGCAAAGGATTGTGTTCCAATTCAATATGTATCCCTAATTTCTAAAAAGTTATGTGCACATACAAGATAATTAATTGTTGCAAAGTTGAAGGGAAATATCATGAGGACACCTGCATAACTGATCATTTTCTTAAAGTTAATTGAACATATTTCGGTAAAAAGTTTGATAATTGTTATTGTGGGGAAACGTATGATTAAGTTCAGGTTTTATATATGATGACACTAAATCTTACCATTTGAGAATGCCAAGACTGCAGCGGCTGTGAGGGATCGGTCGTGTAAAATATCTTGTAACCCTGCAAAAGAATAACTTACTTTCGTGAAATATGTCTATTAATATTTCACAAAAATATTGAACAAAAAAATAACTTCTATAATTATCTAATTTAAGTAGTGAAAACAAAGAACAGTCAAATCCACTGACCGTCACTTGACCGTTCGGTATCTCTGGTTCGTCCCATTGAATGACCATAGTGCTCGAACTGAGCGGCCGAACTTGCACGTTTCTTGGCGCCGAGCCGGGTTCTGAAAAAAAAAAAGAAGAAATCGTATAGACTCCCGCATAAAATTTTTTTATTAAAAAGTTTTTAAACGTAGTCACTAAACGATTGCTGGCATTACCAATTAGTAAACAAAAGTCTGATAATTTAAGATAACGAATTTATTACAAAGTGGTTTTTATCTTCGGACATAGAGGACGTTAAAAAGAAGAGATAAATATCTCGACGTGAGAAGCATGAAGACCAATAATGACAATATGGCCTTTCCTCTTAATGCTACTTAGTCTTATAACATCTAGTCGGTTAATTTCTTAATACAATGTTGGCCTAAGGTAGAGCATAAAAATATGTGCGTGTAATATCATACTTACGCATACGCACACAATTGTAAGTATATGTTTATTTTTTACAATAGAAAATGGTACCTAGTTTGTAATTATTTTACCACTGACTTTGAAGAAGAAGACTTTGACTTTGAAGAGTTACACATTACGTACTTCTATTGCTGTTCAAAGCGTTATCACTTTATGATGCTACTCTTACCGAGAAATATACACAAACAAACGGAACGCAAAAATATTACAAACAGAACAATACAAAGTAGACAATGGCCGTCGAAATAGGATTTGTACAGTCAAAGTTAATAAATGATCCCTGAAGATAAGAATGGGGCGAAATTTCTTCCACTGTTTATAATGCTAAAAGGTCCGAGCAATAAAACTTCGGCCAGAATTATTATTCGTACTTTAACAAGTTATTTTTCGTCTGTTCTCGAACTCGAATACCAGTTTCGATTGTTAAAGGATACTAAATGGATTAAATAGGTCTGCTGTATACATTGACACTCCACAATTTTGTAATATTTTACGAGGCGTATATTTCAATACATATTGACTTCGATCCCATTACAAGTTATAGGCCTGAGGATTGTGAGGAGGAATGAGGTGACCTAATTACTATAACCACGCAAATCTATACTACCTATTACTACACAAATCGAGTATGAATTTGTGGAGAGGTTAATGACCAATACATGTGTCGGAAGGATTTATGCAACAAAAGCTTCTGGCATAGATCAACGATTGTTTTCTAAAGAAATAACCGGCATTATTTTACGTATCCTGCAAAGCACGGAAGTGTTAGTAATTGTTACCACTAGCATCTTTGACATAGTTTAAGAAAATATGAAGTAGATTGTAACACAAACTGTAAGACCTTTGTGCAAGCCCCAAAAATATGACGTATAAAATAAAACTTTTTCAAATTCCAGTCCAAGACAATATATTGATTTATGACAGCTTAACTCATACTATTTACAAAATACCTTGTCAGCGTGATTCCGAAATATAGTAAAGATATCTATCGTTCCATCTATTGATAGATTTCTGAACCACGCCGACTTCATCGAACAACCTTGGAGTGTTGTTTTAGAACATGGGGGACAGACATCGGGGTATGTCCTTCCACATCATTGCTACTTCGGTACGATGTATGTAAGGGTCATTCCTGACGTAGCAAGTTATTGAAGCGCTGTGACCTTGCCTTTTCTCATTTAGACATAAATAAAGAGAAAGATTGTCGGAGCCGTTACCCACTTAATAATGAGTAATATTTTTTAACGTCAGAGATTATTCTCGTACCTCCCGCTCTTTTATTTAAATAAATAGACAAAGGGAATGAACAAAGCTTTAAAATCCTTTTATACTTCATAGTCGCTGTGTCTATATCTAATAACGCTCAAACAAGGCAATATTTATAAAAAGGTCGGATTTCTTACAATTATGCTTCATCAAAATTAAAATATACCGCCCGTCACAATGGTCTCCCTAACAGGATTTGTCAATGGACCGGGAACAAGCCTATTAATAAAACTCCCTGAAATATATTTCTTCCATAATAATACATTTTAAAGCAATAATGGGACAGCGTGGGCGATGCTTACTCGGTCCGTTGTCGGAGAAAAGAATTCAAGCCTCGGTTCATTAATTTAAAGTTTTAGAGTATCATCTTATGTATTCGTAAATTGTATATTAAGAATAATAACGATAGAATCGCAATACCAGTATTTAATGTATTTCTAGGTAGTTTTGAAGGCTACCATGGGAACATGAAAATGTTTCCATATATGAACAAAAACAAATTTCCCCATTTTTTTATATTGTAATTATTGGTTAAGTACCACTTTCCATTATCAAAAAATTACACATTGTCTAGGTGTCAGCGATCGTGAGTACTCGATATTGTTACACACTTACATGTTTTTATTCTTCATATTAGATTAATATTATGATAACCTTCTAGGTCACAGATTCTCAAAGTGGTCCACAACGACCCCGAATAGTCCTCGACAATCTAGAGGGGTCCACGGATAAATAAAATTGGGGTTCCGTGTGATGTAAATAGGGGTCCACATGAATTTGATTTTAGCAGGTTATGGCCTTAATTTTAGTTTATGGAATTTAATAATTTATTTACGTATATGAGTATTTTTATAATAGAAGACATGTTGTAACTCACATAAATTATAACACTCCCTTAAACTTATTAATTTTACAGGCAGGGGGTGAACGGAAAACCAAATAGCCATAGTAAGAGGTTCACGAGTCAAAAAATATGTGAACTCCTGATCTAGGTGTTATAAGTCTACAATTGTATGGATGGGAGGTCTGCTTGGCTAAACACCCTATTTTGCTCGAGTCTTTCGTCGGACGACTGATTGTATTCCGGATGGGGGCCTGAGAGACACATCTTTCTCTCCATATGCTTGGAAAACGCATTGCTGATGCCTTGGTGTTACTGACGGCTATAAGCGGCGCTAACCACTTATCAGATGCATGATCAGCTCGTTTCGATTATTTATATAAAAAATCACATACTTTTTATATGCTTAGGTTAGTTCAGTAACATTAAGATTAAATAAAAAAAAAATATTTCAAATCACTACTTATAAAGCGAGAGTTTTTTTTTTTTTAAATAAAGCAGAGAAAATAATTTTATAGTAGAGTATTGTTCTCGAGGCGGACACACTTCTTTTTATAACCCTCTATTAGAAAAAAATACTTAACGAAGACATACACACTTTTTATAAAACAAAGTAATATAGTAGTAGTGTTATTATAATTCTACATAAGTAAAATTTCAATTTGAGTACACAATTACGAAAGTGAAATGTGTGCGGTTTTTATTCCCTCACAAACTTTTTCATAATTTGACTCGCGCGTGGTTTACCTTATCGTACGGCTTATAACTTGTTCATACAATGTGTGTATTGATCTCTTTGGTAATTGGAACTTTAACTAATAATATCCACATTCTAAATTAAAATTACTTTTAGCCCTAGAGATTATAAAGCTCTTATAATTTTAGACCGTATTTGCGAGTAACAAAGTTGCTATTTACGAATAGA
>DWPA01000923.1:0-21099 GCA_018251375.1 Calpodes ethlius
AACATCTTAGACTACATCGCCACTTACCATCACGTGGGATAGTAGTCAAGCACTGACATATTGTATTTAAAAAAAAAATATATCCAATTATTTGTATGTACGCCAATAGCAGGTATGTAGAGCATTCTTAATAAATATATCAGCCAACATGTTGCTGCACATGATATAAGTTTATCTAGTAATAATACATCTAATATTAATACCTATTACCTAATAGTAATGCTAATACAATTACAAATTTAAAAATATAAAAGTTGTAATTGTATAAACTACTAATAAGTACTACTACTGACTTGTGAAATATTTATAAACATGATATGTAAGTTATAACAAATAATCCGTTTGTTATGATACGACGACGGTTAATTCCACTACGTTCAGTAATTATGTTGTTAGATTGATAGGACTTAGATTCTCATATTTTCGGAGCTAATGTACGTGTATTTTCCTAATTGACATGGCTTTAACGAATTAGCGTCCCGTTGTCGTGCGCGCATCGTGTTTACTTAATTACTATACCTACCTTGTTTGCATTTACGAGGGTGAGAGTTGTTTCCTATTCTATAATGGGCGAGGTATTAATGTCACGCACCTGAATGGCCTCTATCCAGAAGGAGAAAAGGTTAACTTCACGGCGTCGCATCGATATTTTCATGATATTTTCACTGGAAGACAATGACTAAAGCGCCATTTTAGCTAAAATCAGATATATCGGATATTGGATTTTTTTTGCGTCGATTGATTTCGTATATTCTGAACATTATTATGGCGTTTTAGTGCCTTAAAAATAGAGTACTTTTAAATATATTATTTTATGGTCAAATACTAACGTAAAGCAAATTGTAATCAAGTTGTAATCAAGTAGAAGATATCGATTTTAGTATAAATATAAACGCTAACACTCATATCCCCGCAGTGAGATTCCCTATTTCGCGGGTGGCATGGACAACACGAATAACACGTCACTAACACCCATGACCCGAGAATAAATATTTATCTGTCACATAAATATCTGCCTCGACCGGGAATCGAAACCAGGACCCTCGCTTCGCAGGCACGTTCACTACCAACAAGGCTACGGGGCCGTCTAGTAAGTATGTATATAGGTTATATACTTACAATATATCTTTACTTTTACTGCATTGAGGCAAGACAATAAGGAAAAATTTGTGCTCCATTTTATGAAAACTTTAAACCACTCTCCTGTAAAATGTCTTTTGGCGTTTCAGTATTATCGGATTTCCAATGACGATATGGTTAATTTTTACCAACACGCATTTTATAATATTATTTCGTTCGCTTTATAGATGATTTTATTATACAATTTATTGCAGCTGTGGGCTGTGTTACTGGGAAAACGAAAGTCACATTCTATTATTATTTATTTTTTGTTTTATAATATAAATATATTTGACCAGGACAATCAAATTTTATGTCAATTTTATCAAGGGTGACTGCTAAATGGAACGTGGCCTGTCGAAACTTGATTCAAGATATCCGCATGTAACAACCATTTAAAAAATCAACGATACTCTTTACGACACTTAAATAAAATATTATTCACCTCAATAAATAAATAAAGTTTTTTTTATGATACAAAAAACCGTGAATGAAAATGGAACGCGTTGTGCTTTTACCTGCGCGGCGCGTGCCGAGGCGCGAAGTGTCCGCCGGCGCGGGAGGTGCTCCATCACTGATATTGGCACAGCTGCCGCCGCGCGGCCGCTACGAAACGTAGACGCGGTATTTGTTTCATACCCATACAACTAGTCGTATTAAAAATGTTGTTTATATTTTTTGGATACAAAACTTTCATAAACATTGCCATATTTGAGTATATGTTGGATATAAAACCTTTTATCTTTTTTGCCGATTTAGCGTATTAGAATTGATTTTTTTTGTCAATAAATCTGCGTATGTGATATTAGTGGCGTATGAATTATGTTGTTCGCCACCGTATTTATCCTACAATTCTATTAAATTTTTTGATGATGAGTTAGCGTGAAGTAATTGCTTAACAACGACTGAACTCCGGTCCATTTGCTACTTGCAGTTAAAATGATCGATAGGAATTCGAGTGCACACTTTCAAGTTGAACATCACTAGTTTGCACGTTGGGAATTTTCATAAAAGTCTCCTCTCCACCTACGTCGTAGCTCGTAGCGGTTCTACGTGAAAGCCTACGAGGTGTCGCGCTACGGTGCCCCGGGGAAGCGGAGAGCTCTCATATAAATATGTCATACGCATAATCGCAGCTACGAGGTGTTCGTTACACTTGACGCGGGAGTGCTCGATATCATAACGCCGCCGCCGCTTTTGGAGGCTCCAATTTTTTTCGACACGCAAATATTTGCTTTAAAAGCTCGCGGAACAACAACTTGGTAAAACCTCGGGCAAGTTGATGATTTTTTTGATTCGCTGCTCGCTTTTTTATTCAGGAATATACTTTGATACAGTCCTATTTTAAATATATTTATGAGATATTCTCATAAATATGCACATGTTATATACGTTATGATAATATAACATTTGTAACTATGATTTGTTGGAATTACTTTTGAAAAAGCTTTCCAATAAATTAGTTGACTTAATAAAATTATATTAGGTATTAATTCATTAAATCTTTAAGTCATATTCATTTTAAATTGATATTTTAAATTATGAAAATAAAAACCTTTTAGCAGAAACCGTGTAAAAATAAATGATGTAGGTAGTTATGAGTTAATATTGCACTCGTTAATAAGCAGTTCTGTTGTGAACTGGTGTGGACTGTGAAAGTCCCATTTCGATTCTAGCAGGAGGACGGCAGCTACAAAGGCGTATAAAAAACCTCCCACACGCATGAGATAAGGAATTAATCATCGTTTAATACTACTGCTAATAATACAAGGACCGTAAAGTAAAAGAAGTAAGTAAGTGCACATTTGTAGGGATATAATTGTGATTGGACTACACACTACGTTCTAAGTAATTGTTAACATTAAATCGAATGACAATGGCTCTTATTATTATGTTTATTGTCTGTTAACAAAGCGGCAATTTTCCATGAGAACAATACAAGTTATTATAAACGGGAGCCGCTTTGGCCATCAGCGCTCGGCGGACTTTAAAAAGGTTTCGTTGTCTCCCGCGAATTCCATTAAATCAACGCCACTCGCAAATCTCCCGTCTCCGAGCTACTTGCATATTTTAAGCACCCGCGTCTAACGCCGAGCCGCGCGCCGCGCGCCGCGCCCGCGCCTTGCGCTCGCCGCGACACTTATCGTAACCGAGTAGGGCTCATTTTGACACGGTTCAGACGAACACCTAAATTCGCATTGTAAACTAGTTGCGTTCATTTCAAAACCCTAGCAATCCTCATCTCGCGGTCGCGCCGACCTTAACACCGGCGGATAAGGTTTATTTTTGCGCGACCGCAGCGGTCGTAGCGTTGCGTAGAATATAAAGCGGTGGGCTTTGTGGCGCGGTCAGCAATAAGAGGAAACGGCGCCATCTGCCGGCCGCTTGCGCTTCCGGCCGCCGACTTCCGGTCAGGCTGTGAAATTTTGAATAGGATTATAATGCGGCTTATTACTCGCCTGTTCGTGAACCTTTTTGGCGGTTCCGGGAGAAAATTAGCTCGGGTAACACTGTCTTGGTCGTTTTGCTCACCGTACATGCATCGCGGGCTCTCTTAGCTTTTAATGAATCTCATTCATGGCTCATAAAATTATCCCTGTTATATACGATTTATGATGGACGTTTTGTAATTAGTGAGGGGCTAATTAGAATACGCAAACGACAGTGGGGATTGGGGCCGCGTGCTGTAATTCGTACGTCTTGCTGCGGCGGTGGTTGTTTTCACTGAAAAAATATTTAAAAGTTGAACGTGGTCATTTTCTACCGTTCTCCGGATATGATAAATAAACAGTAAATGTTTATAATTACGATAATTACTTTTGCATAATCCAGTTCACTATATTGGTCTTCTTTTTACATGAACATGAACTTTAAGTATCATATTTTTGCATTTAAAGATCCAATAGAAACTTAAGTATCAACTACAAACGAAACCATAAAATGAATACGTAGGTATCGTCTATAAAGTTCCATTTGGAAGAAATTTACATGAAAAAAAAATATATAAAATCACTTTCAAAAGAAGCGCTGAAATACTTAAACGTTGAAGGGATCGCGGATCGCTCCAATCGAAGCAAACGTTGTTAAAACCCGGCGACCCGGCGTGCGGCGCGCGGCGCTCGGCGCTCGGCGGCTCCTCCGTGCTCTTTCTACGTCTGAGTTTCCTCTAAAAGATTAAGACGGTAGTTTTGTAACTCGTTTTGTGACTTTCAGGTTCATTCGTAATACAATCAGTTTCAGAATATGAACGTAATTTTATTCACATTCAAATTCTACGAGCAAATTACTCAGTATAAATAATCGCGTCGTTACAATGTGAGCCACGGAACACGGAGACAAAAGTAAATAGAAAGTGGACTCAGCGTAGTAACAAATAATATCCGTAGCTCCGCATATGTAAAGTTTATCTGTCACTACTTCGCAGACATTGAGTACAATTTTCATAAACTAGCAGCTGCCCGCGGCTACTGAAGTTATTCCGATTCTAAAATATGGAAGGTAGATCCTAAATATTTATTACGTAGAATAATCGCGAGGGCGCCCGGAAGTATTTTAAATAATACAAGGTATTACAGAAATAAATGGTTAAATGTTGTTTAACAATCGGACAACCCAAGGAGTGGAGGATACAACCGCATAAAATCCTGCATCGATATCTTTATTCTACGAACGTTTACTGCTTAGTACTAAGACAGGATGCTGCATAAATAGTGCATCAGAATTAAGTAGTGAATACGTGGGAGGTAGATCTAGGTGATATAACTATATCTAAGGGATCAGTGATCATTGTTATTGAATTTCAAAGTAGGTAATGGATATCTAACTACTTGAAGTGGTTATAGTCCGGCGGCTCGAGTCGATCTCAAAGCTTCCCTAATTGTGTGGACCGACCCGAGCCCTGTGAACGCTGCAGTGGGTTGAAGCTATTAGTAGTGAGCGCTAAATTATTTTATACTATACTTTACTTACTAATTTATCCAGAAATTATGGATTGATAAGTTAATGAAAACAGCCGATAGGTGGCACAAATTCTTCATAAGTTAACGATTGAAGATATGATGTGTCCATGGAATACATGTAATCGAAAAACTGGCGCGAAATTGTATAATTGGCGAATCTCATTACTGTTATAGTGACAATTCTATTTGTTCGTTCAACGCACTCAGAGCCTTTAAGTTCCATTAGCTCTGTCTTACTTCTGTGTGGAAAGTGGCTCCATTGTTGACGAGAAATCAGCGCCTCCCTTCACTGAGCGCGTCGCGTAACTCAGTGTTTTTTCGGAAATAATGTTTGGTGCAAATATTTATCATTAGGATGAAATAATGATTCAAAAAGTAATTAGTTTTAGTAAAGAATGTCGATTAACATATAATTAGGCTGGGTACACACGGTGACAACAAAACATCGATACGGGCACCGTACCTCGAAGATTGAACCGCCGCAATTGACCGTATACGTAAAAAAGGCATCATTTGTAGTCGCCATATGAACGTGCACTTAACATTCTGTATTACAATATCTCGATAATCAATTTCAGTGCGTTACGTATATAAAAAACCTTTTCACGACGGATCACACGCGAAAGTTTTTGTAATAATAATTGTTATTTGATCTTGTTTGAGATATCAAGTGTCCATGATTACACACCCGGCATCGACGGCAATCTTATGAAAAAGATATAAGAATATGATTTTTTGTTATAATTTTTGCACCTACTTGTTTAATTAAGGAGTTAATACTATAAATAATGGTGAAAATGAGGAGACCAATATCGGCGCGCTCCACGCTCGCACGCGGCTCGTTCACGGCGGGTAGCGTCTGTCTAATGACATAAATTACGAGCGAACTCGTGGATGCAAATAACTGCTAGTTCCTGTTCAAATAATAAAACTCATATCGTCTTACACCGCGGCCGCCGCCGCCGCCGCGGGCGCCTCGTTGTGAATCTTTCTCTCCGACACTTGTTTACAAGTCCGAGGGAAGCTCAACATACGTTCAAACGCCCCAGAGATTGAAAATGTATAGAGATGACAATTGAATTACTTTTAAGATAATTTAACCGGTTATGTTATTTGTCATATGTAAAGTCTCCAGAACTGACGGAGGGATTACGGTTCGGAGATTAAACGATAACTAATTCACGCAACAACTATAATAATGATTTTTATACAAAGTATAGTTACTTTTAGTTAACCTGGTCATTAATTTGAATCTAGTAGTAGAGAGAAATAATGAGAATATTTTTACGCTCGTAGTTACTTATAGAGAACACTACAGTTTATATTTAATTTAAATAGCAGATCGTGGTATTGAAGTAGGCGCTCTTATGATTGAGGTTATAATTCAGACTATTAAACTTTTCTAGTGATGAAAGCTCCTGATGCGAGTATTTTAATTAACAGGGGCTTTAACAGAGCTACTACGTGTACTATTCAGTACCAACATTGAGACTATAGAATCAGAAGTTGCAATCAATTGAAAAAATACCTGGTTGGCATCGAAAAAAATTATCTGTAAACGGTTGTCAGGGTTGAGCGGCACTCGACATCAGGCAATAATTACTCGTGACATTTCTATTTGAGGCTTAGGCCTATGGTGTGGATAGAAACTCATTTGTAGCATTGCCGACCAGTTTGTCTGATGGACTTGTTCAGCATTAGGAGCATTTTAATCTTACTTATGTACTTATAGGAAGGCAAATTATGAAAATCCTACTGCCGGTCTTCGGTCTCTGCACGTCTATGGTTCTCAGAACTGCCAACATAATTTAAATTTCAGTTTGTTGCAATAATATTTCAAAAGTATTATTTAACGTAGGTACTACATGATATAAAAATAATGGCCGCATCCAGACATGCCACAACCATACCGCAACCACGCCAGAACGATAATTCCGAACGGACGGGAATTAATATGGAAACGCGTAATTTAATCCGCTCGGATTACGTTCACAACGGTAACAATCTTTTATCAACAGTGTGGGCGATATCGACCAGTTCATAGCTACACCAAAACCTACTATGTACTACACAAACACTTGTCTTCGTAATTCGTACCATATGAGTCCTACTGCTGGGTTCGGGATTTTTCTCAGAATGTGAGGGATACAGGACATAGTACACTACGCCCAAAAGTCTTTGAAAACATTATGGGGAACTCTCAGATGTGCAGGTTTTTGCACGATGTTTTCTTTTACCGAACCAATTGATTATTAATTTGCACGCACGTAAGCACATGAGCAGGAATCAAACTCAGGTCTCTAAGTTCAGGAAATCAACATTCAAAACCCAAGTAACACGCCTGCTTTTCGTAATTACTACAGTGCAAATGCAAGAAACGGCAAAAACACCATTCATTCGTTTGTAACCGAGGCTCGCCAACTTTTGTCGCCGCAATGTGACGTCATCGTTATACCGTAATTAAGTAGTTCACGTTTGCACTTTAATTCTATCACAGTTTAAAGTTTTGCTACAATTTTTACTGTTATAATTTAAGTTATGTAATACTGAAGAATATCAAGTTGACCAAGAATAATATATAAGAACCAAGAATATTTCTATTACTAAGTACTACAATACAACAAATAATTTTGTAACAATGTGACAAGTTTAAATCTAAACGAAAATGGTTTTAGCATCGAGTCATATTACAAAGAAACTTAAATATATAAATAAAAGTAAAAAGTTGGTGGAACTTTTCTCCTCGTCATTGTGCACACCGGACAGTGCCGCTGCAATACACTTTGAAGTTATTAACAGAAAATCGCATTTTGTCGATTGTCGCAACTTATTGAGGCGCGTCGTCGGCGAGTTCATTGGAAGTTTCATTGAACCAAATTGCGTTAAACTTATTGTTTATTTACGCGGAGTTGGCAAACGGAGAACTATCGCACCACTCATTGGAGCAAGTGTGCTGTTATTTCAATGATATTTTATTTATGAAAACATAAGTAAGATCTATGCTATGAATCTGATTTGCGTAGCAAAGATGGTACGTTAGTAATCTGAAGTAGTATGGAGTGGCGCGCTCCGGGCCCGCGCGGTCGTACAACATAATATGTAGTACATCACTCGGCAATGGGTGTTCGTCATGCTGCAGTTTAATTGAACTAAAAAGTCGGTAGGCGGAAAAACAATTCACGCTTCACATGAAAGTATTTAATTGTCGGTCAAGTCGGCCGCGCCGATTGTACTGGTCGCAGAATTTAATTTAAAAAGTTTAATTCGAAGTGCACGCGTGCTGGCCCGCTTCCTGTTGCGTGCTCGCTGGCCGCCCGCCACCCGCCGCCCGCCGTCCGCCTGGCGCGATTTTTTTACCGCTAATTGTATAATGGTATCAGGCGTAGTCTTGCGCTGCACGACAACGAGAATTCTTAAAGTTTACCTATTATTATTATTAAACTTTACGATAAAAATTCGCCCTTTTTTACTAATTTGTAGCAAACGGAATAAGTACACACGGAAAAACTCATATTGAAATAAAAGTGTATAGAATAGGTGCTAAGGAGTTTCTTTTGCTGAACATTTAGAAAAAACTCTTATTACAAAATTATCATGATATAAGCAGATGCACATAAACATTTTATAGAAATCTGTTTTCTTAAATGTCGCAATATTTATCAAATATGTATCAAATCTGTGGATTCAGAAAGCTTAGCACCGGTTTGAGCGGCGCAAACTAGGAGAGACCTATGTCAGATCAACGGCGGACCTTCACAGGTTGATAGATATATCTAATTATTATATTGATTCAATAACTACACATTGTTTTGTAGTGACAAACCGAATATTGGCAACTTAATAATAATATTGAAATGTTATGTATAGATACTTAAGTGAAAAAATTCCAATACTACAAATTTAGATAAAAATGATATGTTACGACATTTCAAATGCAGCTCCACATGTTCAAAGACGGAACACAATGCGAAACAAGGCGGAGTACGAGATTGGAACTCGTAACAAATATTGACTGACAGCGGAGACCTCCTCGCCGGCGCCCCGCGGGGCCGGACGCCAATATCACGGCCCAGCGCCTCCGATGCGGTCAATATTTGCCTCGCGTCGCCATCTACTTGCCTCTGGAACTTCCACGACTGCTCTTTGTCCTTCTAAACTATAACACGGTTCGGATATAGTCCGTAGACTTTCACTTGATCTGTTAGTAACCGAAGTATAATTAATTTATATATAATGTCGATGATATACGCTTACATATGCATATTATTAATACTTGCATAACTTACAAGTATTAAATCTTCCAACAGAAATGTATAGATACGTGTTTCAACATATTAATCAAATCCTAAAACCCGTGAAATGAAAGCTCTCATCGGAATTATTTCCACGTCTGTATTGTCAATAAGAGTTTTTCTTTTACAATAGTTATTTAATAAAATAATAACAATTAATTCACTCTTGTAACTTATAATGTAATACATAGTCCCAATATTTGACTGTCCCATTCAAGAACTCTCGGTGAGGCTAAAAATAGGTAATGAATAACAGTCAAAATTTTATATAAATAATAATTTACTGTAATAATGTGTGATTGTTATTACTTAATTCAACTAACAATATTAACGTATACAGTAAGAAATTGTCTCTGTATCTAACCGTTACTAATAATTATATGGACTTATATCGTCTGAAGTAAAGATTTATTACTATATTATTATAATCAACCCTGAGTTAGGGTTAAAATAAAGGATAACTCCGTAAAAGAACTAACCCTAAAATGATTACTCACCAGAACGTTTTACATGTATAACTTGCCCAAGTATTTAGACAGACGGCCACGCGCTCCCCACGAAAATATATGAAAAAGGGTTAAGTGTGAAGTTAATAACATTACTAAAGGAAACGGAGGGGCTGTAATTAGCTCGGTTAATAATGGCGGAGGGACGGAGAGAGAGTTATACAAACATTTATTGAACAAAAAGAGTCCGACGATGTGAGGGTAATTTTGCCTGCTTGTGGAATAAATTGTGTTGATGGTGGTCAAGTTTGATCAGGTGTCGGAACAATTATAATAAGGAACTGGTTTACATAGACACACCCGATAGTTGGGATGCGAAGAGTGTCAGTTTCAGCTTCCATGTATTATCAGAACTTAGTTGGTCCTTTCAACACAAGGAATCCTAGTACGATGGAGTTTGTAAGTTAGAGAGCTGACGGTTTGCTTCAGGCGTAAAACAGGTCTGAGGCCGTCCAATTGACTTCACTAAGGCATTACACACGGCATGGTGCACTCCTTTTATTGTCCTTGTTGCAGTATTATACACAAATACATTTGTTTTCATTAGATATCGTAATGGTAGTAGCATCGCAATGTGTAGATAGAATACTGGGGCAGCTCCTTGCATATTATTCCGTGGCCGAGAGACACGCGTATTGTAATCATATTCAAAATGCATGCAAACTCGTTGATAAAGTAATTGAAGGGCTCTCGGACGAAGTGCTACGCATTAATCAGATGGCGGTGAATTTTAGCTAAAATTATTTAGCCCCTAATTCCGAGTGGTCATTCCCACTTGACGCCGAGGGCCGGGCGGTATCGTGGAATATTTAATTTTGAAGAGTTTCAGTACAGTTAGCGAAAGGTTGTCTAATTACTTTTTTTCTTTAAATTTTATTTTAGTTGCGAATAAAATCCACATTTAAAACCGAACCTTTTAAGCATGATTATAAAATCGTTGAGTTTCAGCTCAGATTTTCCTAGCCTTACTTTAATTACTTAAAGACCTACGTTATGTAGCATTTTGAATAAGCGAAGAGCCTCTTCCTTCCCCAACTAGGTAACTTTATACAATATAGCGGGCAATGACTTAACATTAATCGTTTTAAAATTATATTGAATTTTATTTTATTTATAAATTGTAAGTATTTAGCATTGCAGTCGACTAGGTAAAGCAACGTGATCGATAAATATAATTAATTTGATGGTTATCGCTAGTGAGGAAAATTTGCTAGCAGTTCGGGCAAATATTTATATTCTTTTGACATTTGCCGTTGTTCCTTGAGTCTTACTACAATAAAGTGGATAGAACCCAAGCTTTTAAACTATAAGTATTACGGGAAGTGGACAAAACGTTGTCACTATTCATATTTTATTGATATCTTTGCTTCACTAAACGTTCTTACATTTTTTTCATGTTATGGGAGTCGTCAGGTTTGTGAGGGTCGAAATACATAGATTTTCCTTTAAATAAATATTGTCAATTAGTTTACTTATTTTACAATCAAGAAACATACAGTAGGTTGAATGAAAAAACTCATGTCTCGAAGTTGTCCTCGAGACCGTGTCGTGAGTCCCCTCGGCGAGTGGCGGCCCCCGCGGGTGAGGCTAGTGACGGGGCACGACTGTTTGATGAGTTTTATCGAGCGGTGCCGACTCTATTCACTGTTTATTCTGTACATATAAAATATAAATCATTATGTATGTCTAAAACAAGAAGTGAAAATACAAGATTATTTTTGAACCTACCACCCTATCTGTAATTTTTGCAATTGTATATTTTGTAAAGAAAATTTCGTGGTCAGTTGTCAAATCCCCCGAAACACATACTTATTATTTTCGTTGACTAAATTGCAATCCATACATTAGTTATTTGTTTAAGAACATCTCTTTCAACTAAATCACACAATTTTTACAATCGAGAATTGACTTACTTTACCCCACCCTACTGTACAAGATCCAGGGAGCTGTGGTCTACAAAGGCGTACTTCATTTACATTCAATCAGTCCAATCTACGTTGGATACATTTACATCCATACACAGGGGCTATACCAGAGACTTCGTCCGGGTACAGTCTGTAGCAATTTTCTCTCAATAAAACGCGCAAATTGAATCAGTCGAACGCGCAGTCACCGCTCCTCCTGCATAAGTGAGTTACCCCGCCGCCCACCCTCCACCCCACACCTGGGGTGCATCTAATGCATCGGACCTTTCTAATTGTAGAGGAGCGATTTGCACCCCGCCGCCTCTTGAGTAGATAGAACGTCATTACGAAATGTAGCGGAACGGACCGCCGCGTCGGCGAGCCCGTGTGCGTCGCGCTCGCACATCTTTCTGTCCGGATTGTTAGCTTTCTAGTTCGTGTTTCTGACAAGATTTTGTTTAAGAAATACGTCTCCGCTTTGACTTAAGGTTTCATTCGTTTTTCATACTGATATGTGTTCTTTATACGTGCTTGCAATTCACCAAGTACATCCATCATGATTGTGAACACATACAGCTTGAACTTATGCTTCAACAGCTCAGTTGTCACTCATTTGTAAATCTTTATGCCATCTTAAAATTAAAAGTGTTATTAATTAAATATACAAACCCAAGGTACCCAACGTGACGTGTTGTCAATCACCCGGACAAGACGACCCCGTACTTTTCCATATTGCGAGTTTATTGCCGTTTGACAAGCGACGTAAAGCCCCGCCGCGCGCCGTCTATTTGTCGCCATAAACTCAATTACTTTTAAATTATTTGCCGGTTAGGCTTTTAGTAGTCGCTTGTAAATCCCCGGCCTGTAACACAATTGAGTCGTACAAACTACAGATCGTAAACTAGTCGCGCCCCTCACCGCCGCCGAGTCTATCTAACGCCCATAAAACGATTTCCACCCCACGAAATATCGTCCGCCAATTTACATCGGCCATTCGAAACTTTCTCACGGTCGTAATAAAGTTCACGTTTTGGCTCCGGGTATTTTTAGGTGCGCGAATAATGGTCAACGCTCAGGAATGTTTATTGCTTCTGTAAGAAAGGGCTCTAGAGTAAAAATTCCTCCTCGATATGAAAATTTATTGATGGTTGATGTTTTTAATAAGTTTAACACTTTTATATTTTACATGCAAATTTAATGAGTGCAACGGTTTAAACAGCTGTTGGCTGACCTCGTAATTGATAATTTTTCAAATTTCTTTAAGTCTTTCTACTTTAACTTTCTGTATCTAAACAATAAGATTATTCTAAAGTTTCTTTACGTTTTGTTCCTTAATACGGTTCGCAAGATAATAACCAGTGAAGCCACCCTCACTTTGCATTTATACCTTTTGTTTACAGAGAGCACCCACACTACGCGCTCTCCAAGAAATAGCTACCATTATATGCAGGCATTTTAATAATTTTGCGTTTGCCTGATTTCTAATTGTAATTAAATAAACTAAAAACATATATGTTCTATAAAAATCAATACTGAAAACACTAAACACTTTACAGAATTCTCATTCACTACAATCTAGTCGACTTGAATTACTTAATATTAAAAAAAAATTAGTTCAGCTATCTAACAGTTAAAGTCATAGCATCAACTCTGTATGAACATAAAAAAGGACACGCAGTAAAAAATAAATAAAGCAATAACTGAATCAAATTCATAAAACTTTAGGTGTATCATAACTAAATAATGACTTAAAACGTACAGACACAGACTAATATTACCGCCGTCGTTCCTTTGACCCCGCACCTCCGTTTAAACAGTGTTATCTATTTATATCAGGCGATTTATGTTTAAATATACTTACTTTAAACGCCATCTCTAAGCAGGAGGAAACAGGTCCATTTCCCACGATACAAATTAAGTAAGATGGGACGTTGAATAAGTAAGTTATTAATATTCCAAGTGGTATTCATGTGATGCAGATGTATAACTTCAGGAGCCGGTTATGAAAAATTAAATATCCACATTCTTTTCACATTTTTTTTATTTACAAAAAATGTACACATACAGATATTTCATGAATTAGAACAAGGAAAGTTTGTTGTATATCAAAAAAACATACAAACTTTAATTCTCTGTTTAAGGGGATCGAACTTTAATCTGGAGTATAAATAATAATCTTACCAATAGATATAGAAATCCATTTACGTATATTGATGTCTTCCCGGACAGAGACACAAACGGGCAAAAAGTCAATAATTGAGACATTTTATTGTAATTAAACTCATTATTTGACAGCATGTGTATTAACATTTTGAATAATCATTAAATGTAAGTAGGTATTCAAAGAAGAGAAAAAGTATCGATTATTAAACGAGCTATGCCAGTAAGATCCTGCTAATGAGACGGACACATTAATTTCTTATAAGTCTTCTTAACGAATTAAAAACTTGGAAGAAAGCGTCGAAGGAAACTCGCAAATTTAATAAAACAATTTTTCCCCGCGGCAAATGAAATGTAAAAATGCAGCCGGCTAAAGCGGGAACTTACTTACTTTAATTTAAGAGCAGTGAATCGAAGCTCTCTGGAAATGAAATAAAAAGCTACAGGCACGGACACCGAGCCGAGTGGCGATCTGATATTATCGCACACGATATTACTCGTCCGATCCGATGCGCTCCGATTTCCGATAAGGATTTCACACTTTTCACTCGAATACGTTCCGCGCACGGTTATCCCGAGCGTTGTTACGGCGATCGTTCTACCGTATGACTATTTCGCATCTTGATGCCGCTGTAAATTTCAAATCTCTCGCACACGGGACGTATCTGCAATACATTCTCCGAGCAATATTTACACGTGAATTTATGAACGATATCGACGCACTATTGAATTTTTATGGTTATACCTTTGACGTATTCGTTGGGTAAATACAGTAACATTTTAATAACTTGTAAATATATCTAAAACAGGATACATTACGGGGGTCACTTACATAATGTAACTTGACATTTATGTCAGGATTTAAAAGAATGATAATATTAATTTCTTTAGCAAACATTTTTGGTTTACCTGCACAGAGATATGCGGCACGACTCACAACACTCGCTGCACGCCTCAATATCAACCAGACGTTCCGTAAATTATTTAAATGCCATTGATATAAATTCCGTTTTTGAATACAGGTAATCTACATAGTCCCGGCGGGAGTTATATCTGCGTCGATGAAGTTGGCGAAGTTAGAACTCAAAGTTGGCGCTTCGCTCCCAATTGAGACCGAGCAGCCGGTCGCGAAGACTTCTGGTTCTTCGCGCGCATAGTTAGTGACTTCTTCAGTTGTTGTTCCGGCTTGTTTTGGATATTAGGGGTTTTCACTAGACGATCATTTTTAATTCAATGCTGCAACGGACTGTGTGTATTAAAAATAGTTATCGACACCTTTTATGAATAGATTGTGAGAAAAGACATAATCAAACTGTTGCCAAAATTCTTTGAGGATGTGAAAATATGAAAATAGCTTTGATAGTGATAAGTGGTCATAGTTTTAGTTCCACTCACCTTCGGACTAGGTCGAAGTTCAGCAGCAATAGTGAGGCAGCAGCAGCAGGAGCGAGTGTGGTGATATAATGATATTACGATGATCATTATGGTTATTTTATTTGCTTCATGAACATTTTATTTACAGTGTGATAGTTTTGAATGACAACAAAAATCATAAATGATCGTGTGCCACTTATCATAACCCGACACTTGGTCCTGAGGTCCTAAAACATTTTGCTGGCAGCACCCGGTGACGCATAGCTCCCGAACTCCCAGCCGTACAGCGCCCCGTCAAAGATAATAATTCCCTTGTGGTGCCGAACCGAGTAGCTCCAATGAACGCTCCATAAATTTTCAAACTGTTCGGAGCAGCTGAAAATTTCAATATTCGCTTAAAATTTATTCGCGTCTATTGACATAGATGTTAAGTATGAACGATGACCACAGTTCGATCGGGTATGCAGCCGGAGCCGCGCCGGGCGGAGCGAAATCGAATTACGCAGCTGCTGGTGTTCGATGGAGAGTCGGGCTCCGGTGGGGGCTGCGGCGCCCGGGAGCAAACACTGCCCTTGTCGCTTTTAGCTGATCGTATTCCGTGACTAAATCGATTAAGAATATCATCACATATTTTATCTAACAGTAGTTTTTGTAGTAGCAACCGGTAACGAACAGTCGTGGCACGGGATGGTACATAGTCACCATCGTCCACGGATATCTACACCATGACGCTTTGCCAATAATTAAACCATTAGCTATACCATTAAATTATTGATAGGGCTTTGCGTTTTTGAGGTTATATTATGGTTATATATTTTATTTATTTGGTGTGATCTCCACGTAGATCTCTTATTTACGTCGAAACAATGTTAGCAATAAGAATTAATATTTTATCACTATTATATTCGTTATTTTATCACATTTAAACCATAATTACGCGAAGCGGAACCGATATTATCGCGGTAATAATGCTGTCGTCAATGAGGACAATATACAGTTAATGTTGAGGGCGCCACGTGAAACGTAATGTATTTTCTGCTCACAATATATGGATATGTACGTTCCATATATTCCCGTGTATTCACGATACGATTTTATTACAAGTAATAAAATAATAAACTCTGAACACTAAGTGAATGCTAATGAATCGAATTTAATGAATGTAATTGAATTCCAGTCTAGCTCGAGTGTCTGCAAACAACAAAGCCATCACGTTAAAGATCGTTCTCACTTCGATTCGTTTGAAGCTTAATTAAAAGGAAAGTATTGGTTTAGTAGTTCCCTGAGAATTGTTTAACGAGGCGAAACCTAGCGGTGGAATTTATCGCTCGCTTACGTATTGATTTATCTCTTTATGTAACGTATGTGGCCGATACGATCCACAGATACATTAAATGCAAGGTTAATTACTAACGTACTGATTAACTTACTAACGAAAATAAAACTGAAGAAATAGTTTTGTTGTTGACGTGTTAACACTTGTCATCTATGTTAATCATATACATTCAAATATGAACTAGGATTGCGTTGTGTATCGGCAAAGTTCACCAAGGATTCGCTATTCTTAAAAACTGATCCCAATACTAGAAAATAGAAAAATATCCGCCATATACCGAAAGTTGCGCTATAAAAGCGAGTACAGTTTAAAATATTGGGCGACGGGGATGTGGGTAGTTTTTAAAGAATTAGTTCTCGTTCGCGCCGCTGAATGGAATGGGTTTCGAAACAGAATTAGAGCGGTGACGCGGCGCTCGCCCGCGGGAGTCGCCGCCGCCGCCGATCGGTTTACTGTTTACACACGAGATTGCAATGTGAATTGGAGTGTGGCTCCAGGATTAGATTGATTTCGGACAGGTAGCGGCTATATCTATCGAGTACGTGGTACTCCTAATGGAATTAAAACATTCTTTTTACTACTTTTTAAAGATTTTTTGGAAAAGTGGTTTCATTCAGTTTCATTCAAGAATTAGTTGATCTGATTGCGTGTGCGTATTCATTAGGTACTTTATTTAAAATAGATATTGTAATGAAAATAGTAGTGAAACAAATGATAAAACCGCCCCTTAATATACTAATGATTCCTATAGGAGGAGAAACATGCATATAAAAATATAATAATTTGTATATCTGACATAAAAACGTGTTATAAATAGCCGACTTCAAAGAAACAAAATTTGAAAAAGAACTACTAAAATTATTGTTGGACATATCAATATCGCTGTACATATAAGTTATGTATATTTTATGTAAAGAGTTCCTCATGGATCCCATCCGCATTATGAGACAAATAGGGCTAATCTTAAAATATATTATCATTAGAAATAAAAGAAAAAAAAAAAAAATCAAAAAGGCAAGATAAAGAAGGTTATAAATACAACGTGATAAAATTACTGTTACAAAGAACACATACAAAGCATACATTGAAAATGCATAAATCGCTATAGATATTAAATATTTCTGATAATAAAATTGCGAAATCGTTCATAAGTTTATTCATTTTGAGGATGTGACATATATTAAAACATATTTATAAGTAACCTATTGAATTGCTCAGGTAAAGCTTCGAAATGAGAAGAAAATTTGGTTATATTTTCTTGTCAGCAATATTCCGACGACAAAACCTTTCTTGGAACATTTTGCTCACCCTTCCCGCAGCAGATCCGCCCGCAGGCCGCAATCAATCAGCGGGGATCACGAGGAATTTCTTTGTGCGAAGATACTACTAACTCTTATCGATCATACGTTACCGGTACTGGGACGGAAATATTATTATTATTTTAACCCGACGTTATGGGTCTTTGTGCCGTTTCGTTGTTACACGGTTCAATGGCTTTATCCTATTAGCCGGGAAAAGTGCGATTGGAGTGACGGCGCTGCGGCTTGGACGTAGTTCGCCTGCAGCTTAGCTCGGAGATTCTAATAACCAAGAAGTTATAATTTGGCATGGGTATACCTAAATATTTATAACAACGACAAAGTGGTAGAATAAAATCTTAAATTTGCGTCAAGTGGGGTTAACTTTTCTCTCGTCTACCATATAGTGTGGTATAGGTCATTCAAAAATATTAAGAGTTTGCACGGACTTTTTTTCGATTCAGAAACCAATTTACGATATACTTGGATTTAAAGGTATTCCGATCACTAGGTCAATCATCAATGACGTAACACCACAGCATTACACACATAAAGTTCTGTGGCCATTTGTTCCATCGTGTTCTCAATCATATTACACTTTGTGTGTGTGAATGTTAAATGGACGAAACGAATGGTTAACTAGTTATACATGCGTTAAAGCGAAGGATAAAAACGTCCTGCGACAATATATTTATTCCGCTAAAAGAACTGTAAAATTTGTTAATGAAATCCGAAATGATGAGTGTTTTGCCGTCGCCTGCGAGTGAAGGATTTGGGTAGTGCCGCCTGCATAATGCGAGCCGGGGGCACAATTCAGAATGGTGGCGGCTCTGGATGGGTCTTTCAAACACCTTTAAAATTGTAAAGTGGAGAGAATAAAAAGGCCGACCCGTACAATGCTGGAAACTCATTTTGTAATGTTTTTTCTCTTTCCGCAAAAAGGCATGTGCCGGAGATGATTCGTTATTTTTTGAGCACCCTGTTAGATATTTTGTAGAGGACTGCGACCAACTTTCGCACACAGTCCTGCGCTATTACAAGTACTTATCACGTGCGCGGCGTGCAGGACTCTAGGTGTTAAAAATTACGAAATACGTTAAGATAAAAAGTTATGACATGTAATTCGCTTGTTCTTTGTTTTTTGTTGCTTGTTTGTTGGTTATTACCTGGTTCCGATATACACAACTGACCACATATACCTTATTATAATCTAGAGTTTACTTGGACCTCCTATTTATAAAAAGAAAGCTACATTTTGTAGCTGAATTAAAGAAAACTGTTCATAGAAAAAAATAAGTAAAGAGCAATCCTGTATGTATTACGAATTTTATGTTAGAAGTAATCCTTCCAATTTTGCTTAAGAAGATTTTTGCATAGTCCCGAATAAGCTTAACTAAATCCCCTAGAACAGCAATCAGGCGGCGGGACGCGCGGGGCGAGCGGGGGCGCGGGGCGCGGGGCGCGGCGGCTGACACGTTTATAATTAAATTCCCTTCAGCTAGGCTACACGACGAAAGAATAAGGATATTATGTTGTACACGTCGCACATGTCTTTATGAACAATAATTTGGTGGTATCGTTGCCCTTGAAGTTATATTGTTTATTAAATTTGATAAGACCGTCACACGCTCGTATCGCCGCAGTAGGCAGGTTATCTCATGTCGCAGTTGGTGTAGCCATTTACAACTAAAATCGGTTGCAGTGCAACAGTCGGGAGATTTGTTAGTATTATATTATATTTTACTCATAAACTTATTCCAAAGTTATGGAACTACTTACAAAATTATTCAAAAATTTAGAAAATTATAAAGAAGGAATCTTGAAGGTATTTCACATACCTTACTAATGTATGTAAGGTATGTATGTTATGTACCTGTCACATTCGCGGAGAAAACCAAACAACAGGCGGAGAATTATCTTTATTTTGTACCAGTTGGAATTATTTAACATGCAAGCAGGTAAATCAACGCGTATGTTACCAGTGATCGTCCCTCTATTCACAATACTAGATGCATGGTGCGGTCCCAGCTTGGACCACGTCGTACCTAGGTCCAAGTCAACCTCTACCAGCTAGTACATCGATATAATTGATGGTTATTGGTATATTTACTAAACTCATAACAATGATATCGACTCATAGCGCCAGCGCCAGCGCCAGCGCCGGCTCTGATATGTTTTTAATTAAACGCCACTTAGTATCGCGCCGCCGCAATCTATTAGCAGGCGAGTTGCGTCTTACACTTACATTACTATGTAAATTTAGTCTTTGACTGATGGAGGTTACCATTTTTGATGTTCGGGACGTCGTTAAGGTAAAACTATTAATATAACGAGACAAGATCTCAGAGACTCCTTTAGTAGTTAAATCGCTGGACTAGTGTCTAGTCAGATAGTGGTATTGTATTTTGATAACACTCATATGTGATGGTTAGGTATTTTATAGACCCGCTTCCCTAGACAAGAAGTATTTCTACGGATTGAATGACACTTAGTACAAAAAAAATATGTAATTTGCCCATATATGGAAAAACAGTCTATTTAAGCCCCCCGTACAACCATCATGACAAGACCACTTAGCTTCTACGGTAAATGTTTTAACCTCCTTCTTCTTGATCTAGAATGCACTAATAACGTCATTGTGTTCAAGATGTTCGCGCCAATTGGCCGCATTAAAATAATGTTTAGTTTTAAAACTACAATCACCGCATGCCTAGTTTTATGTAGTTATTTGGCGGTGATGTTAGTTTCCTGTTATTTTCTGTATTATAATGCGCCTTGTGTAGGACAATCCAACTAAAATATAAAAAATATAAAGTTTGTTCATTTTATTTGCCGTATTATATATATTGAAACCCAGTGAAGACCCATTGCAATTACTGCAAGCAATTGTCATTGTAATGATTTTGCTATTCTTCACTGTCAGGTACTTACGAGCTTGAAATGCTTTCGGTGTGTTGTATATTTGTAGACAAAAAGGATTTCGACTCTTGTAAAAAATATAAATCACACAACAAATTAAACAATAAATAACAGTATTTGTAATATAAATAACAAATAACAAAGTTTCATAGGATAAAAAATATGCATCGGCCGGGAATCGAACCCGGGCCGCCCGCGTGGCAGGCGAGCATTCTACCACTGAACCACCGAT
>DWPA01000924.1:0-21095 GCA_018251375.1 Calpodes ethlius
ATTAGTTTAGAGATGATTGAAAGTTTGAATAAAAACGAGAATGAAACATGATTCACAATAGAAATAGTAACATATACAGATATAAGTAGAGTGCCTTTAAAACTGTTGTTTAAATTAGTATTTTTACCGAAATTATAAAGATTGAGGTGCTCTTTATAAGTAAAAGGTTTAAAAGAAGCTACGAAACCTGTCATATGACGGCCCCGTAGCCTAGTTGGCAGTGACCCTGCCTGCGAAGCGAGTCCTGGATTCGATTCCCGGCCGGGGCAGATATTTCTGTGCCAGATAAATATTTGTTCTCGGGTCATGGCTGTTAGTGGCGTGTTATTTGTGTTGTCCCTGCCCCCCGCGTCTCGGAAAATCCTACTGCGGGGGTATGAATGTGTTAACGTGTTAGCGTTTAGCGTTTATTACCGTTGCAGGTTACATGGCATTCCTTGCCAGGCCAGTCGCCATTGTTGCACCAGTATCTATCGTTAATTTGGAACAGGCCGAAGTCCTTGGAGCCGTCTGCGTTCAATGTGCCGACCACGTGCGTGTTGCTAGAGCTTTCGTGCTCTACAAGGCACACCCCTGAAATATTACCATAGAATATTAAAGTCTCTTTTTTTAAGCAATTTTTCTCTCTCCTTATTTATATATACAATTATTGTTTTTCTTCTCTCTTTTTTTATTCCCTCTCTTTTTTCTCGTGCATATTTTACGCCGAGTAACCAAAAAGATAATAAGATGTACTTATAAATCACCCATGTTTAATACTTGCTATGTTTTTATTAGCAGCCTTCCTATTATAACTATCCACTAGTCCCCCAGGAAATTATAGCTAACTTTAACTAGATAGATTACTTTATAAACAGAACCATAGCCTAGTTTTGAATTATTTACACATATATCTCTTCTCCAATTAGTAGCAGATTTTCTGACGACAACATAATTAAAGCGAAATACGAGATATATTGAAGCGATTATTTTACTGCAAAATGTGGGTGCCTGCGGTTCAACAAGGAGATACCTTATCTTACCTTTTGTTTTGCAATTTTAAGGATTGGAACCCTGATTATTAAATACAAGTGTGTCCGTCCTCATAAACGCTAGCACACTCATACCCTAACAGTAGGAGTAGGTGGCATGGACAACACAAATAACACGTCACTAACACCTATGACCCGAGAACAAATATTTATCTGTCACAAAAATATCTGCCCCGGCCGGGAATCGAACCCAGGGTCCCTAACTTCGCAGGCAGGGCGCCCAACAAGGCTACGTGGCCGTCAATACAATAATATTGGTAAATATAAATTTAATACCCCGGCCATATTTGCTTTCGCGTCAGTGTTAAGTACTGCGTATAAATGCGCGTTAAATAACACGTTAAGCGCTTGGCTACATTAGTTGAGTTCCATAAAAAAATATGGTTATACCTAACACAATTACGTTAATTGGCGCCGTTTTTTTCCAACATGTAATTTTGAATTCATGTTGGATACTTACGTTTGATAAACGTAAGATTTTATAAGAATAACAAAATTCCTGCTATCTGTAGGTATACAAGAATCAATTGGCGCCTATTGGCCATATCAGCTTCTAACGCGTTAATTAAGGTGCATTTGAGCTCAGCCGTTAACATTGACGTTAATGCAGTTGTGGCAGGAGTAGGACTGTAGTCGTATGAGAGTGATTATAGATGATAAGTATATTATGGGTCGAAAAAATTCGTGGGTCTATTAACAATTGTAACATCTTTACGTATTCCCACGATTCATAACCAGCACTGCTATATTCGACATAATTTATTTTGTACGTTCATATTACGCTTTGAAAATAATAATATTATAAATATATTGCAGAATAATATCTAGTAAGCTAGTAGCATTTATAGAAAATAATTTTACTTACAGTTCGCCAACTCGTGTTCGGGGAATCCATGATACCTGAGCTCCCGAACTAATTGACACCTGTCCAAATGTCTGGCCTCTGAATGGAGAAACACGCCGAAGAGGACCGCGATCACCGCAATACACTGCATTTTTTTTATTTATTTACTGTGTTGAAGCACGTCCTTGTCCACATGTGGCAGGGAATACTGTGATTTTTAAATGAAAACGACGATCTTATATACGAACGATGCTACTGTTGAACGGTCGTTATCAATTAAATTTATTTTCTAAGTGGACCAGAGTACGACGACACGTTACCCAGTGAATATATTACTCCTGACTTGGGGTTTTTGTGCAAGCATTTCTTGACATAAATAATCGCCTCGGTAAAATGTTAGACATGAATATGAAAATATAAATTTAACAGAACTTCCTGGTAGGAAGTTCTGTTAAATTTATCTAATTAGATCTAATTAGAGCTTAAGGAAAAAGTTCTCGTTAAACATTACCTCTATAAGAGATTACTTCTGCAGATTACGACTGGCTGAAGTATTTATTCGTAGATTAATCTTTAAACGTTATTGTATAACTGTCAAGCAGTGTTTCATACCCCATTTTTTAAATTAGAAACATGATGACTAAAGATGTAAGAAATAAAGTTTAGATTCGTTATATTCACCTCAATGAAAAATGATGTAAATAGCAAGAATGGGCGGCAACCACATTTTATTTCACCTCGGGAAATAATAACTTTTATTAAAAAAAGTAGATACGTACTTTGACGCATACAAAATCCAGGGAGGAGCACCGAATATGAGTAAAAACGTCATTAATTTCCACTAAAATAGCGAAGTACTTACGTTATTTACAGTCGAATTTAGGAGAGTGGTAAGCTAACTAGCAAGTCGGTCGGGTAAAATCCCTATTTCTAAATTAAACTGGATAGTAAAGATCCAAATATCATGCATGGATAGGAACCTTTAGCCTCCTCCACTGTTCAACAGGATGCATCATAATCTGGGCAGATTGGCATGGGAACAAAACGGATGGAACCCCCTCCTCCCAGAATTTGACGATATATACTTTTTTTATTAAGACGCCAAATAGAGCAAGGTCATAAGGCCGACTAACTTAATTTTTTTTCAAACGAACGAAATATATTGGATAAGGCAGTTAATATATATTTGATGGTTGTTCTGAACGCCTTCGGATCTTGAAGAAAAAGATTGTGACTTCAGCCTATATGAAATACTAACTATATGTAGATATAGACAATGTAATACAGCCCAATAATGTTTTTCTCACAATACAATTATTTTTCCTTTTAATGAGGTTAAGTACGTCTATAACCAGTCTTTTTAATTAGATTTAAATGACCCTGTTAATGACTCGAATAGAGCTGAGGATCCAATAGTTGACCGAGGAAAGCAACGTTGAGTTCAATCAGCACTTACATGGGAAACATATTTATGAGCGTTTCCGTGCCTTAGAAGGAACGTTGAGCAGACAGCGGCCATTATCGTCAGATAGCAAACAATAAAACATTGTTATTTGAGAGAATTGACTGAGACTTGGTTTGATCACCAATACCTTAATGAATTCTCAACATAACTTCTGCTCAATTAAGGGAAGTTCTATAAGTCCAAAGTGTACCATGCGAAGACCTGAGTTCAGACAATAGGCAACAAACATTGCTGTTATCTGTGGAATATACAACGATAACCTTTAGAATAATTACATGGGCGAGCTAAGGGCAGGAAATGGGGTTCTAGCTGCCCGCTGCTTCGCTCTCTCCCTTTCCGGCGAAAAAAGGCAGATTTGACACCCTTCCCACCCCTTTCTTCGGGTGAGAATTTGGCACGTCGATGGACTATTTGAATATTTACAAGAAAATACACACAGAACAACAAATCAGGAAAATAGTACCATCTGCTGATTAATTACGTAGGACAGGCTGGTGGGGCGCATATGGTGGTATTTCATAAGGATACAAAAACAAATTTATAATCAAGTAAAAACGATGAGTGGACAGTTTCACGCGTTTATGAGTCGAGTTGACACATCGACGTCGCACAGATTGAATCTCGGGAAAATATAACAGGCAATGAATGTATGTATGAATGTAAATTGTGTGTTTAAATTGACGTAAACATATATTACACAGAGATGGGGTTTTCGAATTTCTTTCCTTAGTGTCTAGTAGTCTTGTCCTGCGTCGTATTGTCTATCTTACAATGTTGACCGAAGAATATTATTATTAAACTATTAGTATATTATATAATATTTCCTTTAACTCTTTCTTGGCTACCTACAACCATCTTGATTAAATCAACTGGCAAAACACATCGTCATTTTTTGGATGGGGGGTTAAGAATCGATTTTTCTTCCTTCGTCTTTTCTTGGCCTTTAACGCATCGCTGATGCTGATGTACATGATGGCCATCAGATGAATAATCAGCTGATTGTTGGCTATTTTCACAAAAATAAAAAATATTTACTCATTAAAAATGGCCGTAAAGTACATTTCGTTTTGCCGTTTCATCCACTCAATGTAGTAGAAGAAAAATAATACGTGCATAAGTGTATTTAAAAATATCTGAATGATTTTAAATTTTAATTACAATATGTCCCAATTTTTAATGACTTACACGATATACATAACTTATATTAAGTGTAAATATCGCATTTATTCTACATATTCAGATGTGGTTGAATCCGGAGTTCCTCGCCAAAATTAAACCATTGCTCAGAACTTCACTCATTATGCAGATTTATATATAAAAACTTGGTTTACTTCTGTAATTAAGACGTTGGAGTATCTGTGCGTTTGTACAGGGTGAATATTTTTTTTATTGTAATTAATTTAAAACTCTTCGTTCAAATGAAAACTGAAAAATATTTTTTTGGAAAATCTATCCCTTTTACAGCATCATCTGGAAACTGCTTTATAACTGTGTCTTATACCTATTTACATACCCTAAACTTTTGTAAGTGAAGTTTTAGGTATAACCGGTTATTTATTAGGTAATTTATCAGGAAAAGAAGTATTAGTGAAACCAAACCGACCAAAAATAGCAATATTCGGACGCGGCAACTATTTGTAAACAGAAGTACTTATTTTCAGAAGTGAAGCGAGGTGAACTAGCTGCAATATAAAAGGTGAACCACACATCGTGCTAATAAATCCTTGATCAGACCGCACGGATGAAAGATTAAATAAATTTGCTCATATCGTCCTGAGCGTCTTGTTTATTTAGCGAAGTAATATAAACTTGGAACTAAGATCAAAGAAATCTTTCCTCTTGGCGTGACGTCTACTTTGAATCGACTGCGACTTGCTATGGAGATCTACTGGCCGGTAATGAACTACGCAGTGTTTTTAATGATATTAAAACTTTGGCTTGTGTTCGTTTTATACGCAGTCATGCTATATGTATATAGTATACATTATGTATACATTATGTATACATTATGTATACATTATGTATACATTATGTATACATTATGTATACATTAGTATACATTAAGTATTACATACTAACATAGTCAATTTAGGGAAATATTTATTTAGATCGCTGCTTTCCTTCAATAACTTAATAATCACTAGTTTTAAAACTCAGTTATTTTACTAAATTTAATGTATTACCAAAACATTCTTATAATCTCTTCAGATTGACGATAAATAAATGAGTATTTGAGTCTTATTATCCGTGTGCGTGTCAATTGCATGGTAGAGCGCGAATTGTTTTATTTATTGATCTAATTTACTTAATAAGCATTATTATTGAAAAATATGAGCATTCTGCACTTTTCCTACATATAAACTATAAGTGTGCCTAATTTTATAGTGCTCGTCCGCGCAATTGTCGTAAAAAGGGGTCCAAAGTTTTTGTTTTTGCTTCACGTTTATATTCCTTTAATATATACAGTATAGAATAATGAAATAAGAAAAACCTTTTCTTATCGGGAAATGAATTTCTTTTTACAGATAAATTATAAGTACCAATGGGTGCTATTTATAAATCTCAAGGATTATGTCTCTCAAAGGAAAAAGAGTCATATTTCTCAGTTAATAAAGTGTATATTTAAAGAATAAATTAAGCTACGTCATATGCGGTAGAGTGTTTCAAATGAACTGTCGAAAATTACTGGAACATAATTTTCCGGAGCGTTGTATGGGGTTCTTCAAGAGGCGTGAAAAGAGCTCTACTTTAAGGTCGGCGATGTTATGACGACTTTTAGTGTTGCATAGTAGAAGGCGGCTAGTTATCATCAGGTGATCAGTTCGTTTGATAATGAACCTCTCAGGTTATAAAAACGTTAAAAATACACGGTTACGTGTTTTACCGTAACATAAATTAACTCAGCAAAATATTAATACATTAATATGATATAACTGTAAACTTGAGCAGAACATTACAATAATTTAATCGTGATATTTTTGCAATAACTATATAAAAATAATTATGTTTACAAAAAATAGTTCGAAATCTCTCAGTACAATAGAAAGAGAGGATCAATTATTTGTAATACCATCCTTGTCTCTCGCATTGTTCAAGAAACTAGAGTGAAGGAGATGGTATTACAAACAATCGAACCTCTCTTATTTATTCCCCTGCGAGACCTTACAGTACTGTTTGTTACGAAGGTGAGTAACTATCATTTTGAGTAGAAGGACCATGGTATATATTTCCCAAAGATAAATTTTATCATTATTTTCTTTACAAATACCAAGTACCACTTTCCATGGTCAAAAAATCGTATTCCTTCACTTGTGTGCGTGTCGGCGATCGTATGTACACGATGTTACCACACACGTATATTTTTTATGCTTCAGTTTAAATCAAAATTATGTAAAGAATCTATACGTCTATGCGTTATAAATATACGGTTAAAACCTTTATATTCTAACATTCTTTATATTGTACGTGATCTTGATAATATTGATAATGCTAAATCAAAGTCAACAAAACCATTTGAATTTTAAAACGGCAACCGCTCGCCGCCCGATATTGGGTCAAATGATATAAAAATGCCTGCGTAATATGCTCTAACGTCGTCCTATAACTGGGCTGGACCCCGCTCTAGATACGAACCGGATAGGAACTAATGGAAGAAAATAAAATAAAAAGAGGGTACCTAAGAGGGTACCAGAAAATGTACAGCCTCTGCATATTTTACTAAATTTATTTAATGCACAGATAATGTACAAAGATGAATACACAAATCTGTATTTATAGATTTTTTTATTCGCTTTTTTTGTATTTTTTTATCCTAAATGAATGAATGTAGTATTACTAGAACCGCAATAAATTACATATGGTTATCTATAAGGCTGTTAATAAAAAAACATACATGACTATTTCTGCAGGTCGTAATTTGTAATTAAAAATTCGGAAATAAAATTGTACATTAGAATAAAAAATCTATAAATTATGAAGTAATAAATAAGAAACTTACAAGTTTTCAACGGGTTACCAACAAGGTAACAAACAATGAAAAATACTACAAAATTTAAAATATTTATTTTCCGAGTTCGATTGTATTCAAATAAATGGGATCGGGATTAAATTCCGTTCAGTACCTATCCCTCGGTTAAATCATAACAACTTTAAGCAAACACGATACCCCTAGAGACCGTTGACCGCAAGTGATTTATTTACCGAAGATTGAGGGCCCACGCGTGACTTACCTCGATCTACTCCCTACCACGATACACACAAGTTCTTTGATATACATTCTTTTTGTTGTTACTTTGATCGCGAGAAACTTTTAGGTCGACTCCCATGAGAATACCTCGTCATGGAAGTGTTTATCTCTGTATGGCGTTTGTTTACACTTTTACTCTTAAATCTGTGGTATATGTCAGGGTTAAAAACCTAGTTCACTAAGCAATAAGTAGCAGGAGTCATTTTTGGACGGCCCAGGAGATACCACCGCTGTTATTTCTGCCGTGTAAAAAATTGATTTGTAGCAATTGTGTTCCAATCTGAAGCGTACTCTAGGTTGCCCACTACATTTATACTACAAGAGGCGATCATCTGTCTTCAGGAATAGCATTCAGGAAACGTGTGGTAACCATCTTCGAATGGAACAAATTACTAATGATTACTAGCTAGTGGATAACTATTATTTGCTAACAGGATTAACCTTCTAATAGTCTTAACGTCCAAAGTCCTCTTTTATCAATGCATAATACTAACAGGGTTTATTAACTAATTGTAGTCTTTACTGGAGTCTTAATCGAAGTGTTGGCAGAAGACAGATGGTGGCACTCCATCGTGGTGCTCTTCTTATCCCATAAAAATGATGGCCCAAGGTCCAATGAAAGGGCAAATCATATTTTTCTCAGTCACTTTCTGTTTTGTCTAGAAGTAAATGTAAAATAAATAGGAACGGTAATCACCATCAGGTGAGGTAGGTATTGAAAGGTATACAAAAACCAGGAGAAGCAGCTATCAACTCTGTCTCCATTACCTCCGTGGTAATGGAGACAGAGTACATTTAAATTACCATCTTAGGATAACAATTAATAAGGTTTTTTTAGCTTGAAGGGCTGGCAAAGAACGGATCATCTGATGGTAAGTTTACCATAGATAACCATCGGCTATCAACAGCATCACTAGAGGATTGGTAGTAATACAACAGCTTTGAAAGTGAACTCTTTTTAAGTATTGAAGAACACCGTGTTATGTTACATATTCCTGTTTTTTTTTCTAAATGTTATGTTAGATTGTCAAAAAACGACGTCTATTTCTCATCTTGACACATTTATTTCTACAGCAATGTGGCGTGACCGGCGCAATAGTTACCAAACCGAAAGGCTATTCAAAAGGTACTATGAAAGGGCAAAAATTCAGAGGGCAGATTTTTAAATGATGAGTTTAAATTGCTTTTCTGGTCTGGGTGTCTGCGTCTATGAATATTATTTTGTTAATGGCAAATACAGCATAGGGTATCCTATTGTAAGGCTATAAGTGTGTATGATTATTTATTTTTAGTTATAACTAAATTTTGCCCGCGTGTGAGAATGAAACAGTAATAAAAGTTGTCAATTCCTTTCTTTCATTGGTTGGCAGGCAACGCTTTGTTATTAAACATTTCCTTTAATTTGGCTGAAATGTAGGATCTTTCCGCAGAAATGAGATGTTTATACACGCTAAAAATAATCTATGATACTCTTCATCCTTCCAACTATCTCCACATCTAAAAATTACACCTAATAAAACACGTTATCGTAGCCACCTTTCGACTTCATAGTTAGACTCTAGATTTCAGATAACACTAGAGTACTTTAAAAAAGAATTAAACGAACCGAAGGTCAAACGGTGCGTCGTTTAACTCTATTATCAAATCAACTCTCCGACTTCTTCATATTGTATTATCATCCTATTTACATGTAAATGTAAGATATATATGTTATAGAAAATGTATTAAATCTAGAAGTGGTTATAATTCCTACGAATCTACTTTTTACTACTAATTCCTACATACATACATACATATCTACGTACATACTGTCCAGTAACATGTACGAATTTTCAGCTCAATCACACTGGGAAATAACCCCAATCATTTTAATAGTAAAAAAGCATACCCCAACCAAGCCGGTCTTTTCATTCCGAACCTAAAACATGCATTTGCAAATGCATCAAAGTAACAAAATTTAATTACATACAGATACCAGACAAGTGAAATTAAATAAAAGCTTTTAAAAATCAAATAAACTTAACACGTTCGTGCGTACGTTTGAAACAGTGCCTAATAGAAAATCTTAATTTCAGCTCAGCTCAACGTAATGTTATCTCCATAAAAAGTTGTGATATAACTAAAATCTGTTATCACGGGTCTGACGAGGGTCCAAACCCGCCAGTGACGCCAGCTCTTAATAAAGCGTGTTTGAGCTAATGACCTGGTTTTCAGTCGTAACTTCGCGGGTATCCTTCTCAGTCAATTAACTTTCTACACATTCTTGGCTGTGTTTTGGTCAGATTTTCCTGTAAATTCATATTTGATGATTCATCTATTGCCTCTTTGTAAAGTACATTAGTTTTGGTCAATTAAATTTTCGGCTGTCTATTTCAGACTACAAATGGGCTGAAGGTAAGTTGTTAAGTTCTGTTAGTAAATAGTTACATCGACAACAACAAAGGCTTCGCTGATGCAGTGCTAAGAACGAAGAGTGTAGAAAGTTAGAACAAGCTGCTAAGGTTTAAAGAGACTTGGTTCTAAGAAAAGATGACATTAAGACTTGTAAAGTTCATTTCACAGGTCCTAGTATGCGTATTCTGGAATTTGTTAAGTTCAAAACTATTATAGCAAAAGTTATAAGTAACGGACAGTATAGTAAAGATGATTACATTAATGATAATGATCATCATTCATTCATCATTACAATCCATAATTGTCCCACTGCTGGGCTCGGGTCTCCTCTTACGAGGTTAGGGGCATAGGCCATAGTCTACCACGCTGTTCAAGTGCGGATTGGTAGACTTCACACACCTTCGAGAACATTGTGGTGAACTCTCAGGTGTGCAGGTTTTCTCACGGTGTTTTCCTTCACTGAAGTAACTGATAAATAATTAACTTGGAATACGCATATAACTTTAAAATTAGAGGTGTGTGCAGGATTCAAACTCACCAACGGGAAACCAACGTTTGAACCACTAGGCTATCACTGCTTATACAATGATAATGATAATAAAATATAAATGCCACAACTAAAACCAACTTCGCATAGGTTAGAAATTTACGCATTCGCATAGGTAAGAATATAGGTTTAAAATAAACTTTTGTTTTTGTTTTTTCACCTCCGTTTTTCTAGTTTTAAACACAGAAATGAAACAAGGAGGTAAATTCAGTTATTCGTGAAATATAATTAAGTTTCATAAACACAAATGATAACACAATAAAAAAATATAGGAATGTAACAACTTGTGAGAATGATAAACGACCAATAAACAGCGCGCATTAAGCAGCCGTGTGTTTTATTCGCATGCATACCACTGACATAGACACACACGTTTATACAAAATTTGAGTTAAATAATTCAAATTCACAAAACTTCTATGAGCAGGAACAATAAATAACCCAGAATCTTTCTAGAAATTCTTGAATATTTTGAAGATAAATATGAGAAGAAATTCTTCTTAGAATACCTCAGAAGTTTAACAAAACGCTCCATTTATTAAGCTTATAATTTGATTACAATAACATAATTATTCCGCAATGTATTCATTCAAATTATGTTTACTTTGACAGTACCACTAATTCGTAGTATTTGAACAGTTTAATTTAATAGTTAAACGGAGAGAAACGCCTCTTCGTTCTCATGAATAATTATCTAATTCTTGATAACGTTACGGAATAACTGAAGTTCAACGTCTAATCTAACATGTAATAAACTTGTGACTGAACTTTGTTCATACATGAAGATACTTTAGTAACTATTAGCGAGAGGAGAAAGGGGGAATAAGAAGGGTAAAACAATGATTTTCATATATTTGTCTGTTTTTTTGTGTACTCTTTTTTCTTATAAAACTTACTAATTTATAAGAAGACCCAAGCCCAGATGGTCCTATTATGGGTGGTAAATATAGTTAAAATTTCAGTCCCATTGAGAAACAAACTCAAGATCCTTTAAATAACGGTCCGGTATAATAACCATTGCGCCACACGGATCGTCAAATCTGAATCCTAAAGATAGTTGTAACGAATAAACCGTAAATTTATGATAGTAGAAGTAATTTGGTGTGGAAAATATTAACCAATAATGAGCTCAAACATTAACTACTGGTTAAATTGTAACATCTACCCATCGATAACTACGCGGTTAACTCACGAGCAATAAACATGTCGAAACAGACATATGAGCGCAAACAGTTGTAAAAATGTAGGAACGTTACAAAATGGCGGACGAACTGTTTATTACTGGAAATATTTACACAATACTAAACATTAAACTGTACGGCGTGCGAAAGATTCGAAAATTGCTACAATAGTACATTGTAGACTAAACAAGGGTATGAAAGTTGAGAGTTCAATTACGTCCGAGACAATGTTGCCTCGAGCAAGCGTTACGAGTGAAGGTTTATGGTTCAGACTGTAAGCCAGATCGTCGATGCAGTAATAGATGACCGCATCCATATCTAAAAGTAATTCTTAGCGTACTATAAGTTCCTTAGAAATATAAATATCGGAAAAAAATACCCTCATGACTTAGTTGAGTAATGCTGACATGCAGCGAATAGCTTCCACCAACTTTGTATCTTGCATTCACTGCGGGCAAAATGGAAACACTGTTTGGTCAAAAGGGAATATATAGAATATTCTTAAAACTTTTGCCATTTTCTGTCCCTGTAATCTGCATGTACTGTCTCTCCGCCTTCTGTGAACTATGCCACTTATTATTATGATTTTCCTCATAAACACACAAAACAAATTATTTGGTGGGGACTGTTTATTATCTTCGTAATTTTGTTTTCCCCTTACTTTTGGCTCTTTCCTTTTTTCTTTATTAGTTGGAGACTTTGGATCTTCGTTGCGTGGTTTAGGATTGGTAAGCATTTTCGAAGCCTAGGCCTTCCATCTTACCCCTACTTACCCTATATTTGACATATTTAAAACTTAAAGTAGCCATCATTATCCAAGATTATATCCATTTGAGATAAGTTGTTGAACTGTGGATATGCTCTAAAAATATCAGTTACTAATGTTAAATATTATGTGTTTTTACAATTTACTATAAATAAATATGTTTTTATTTTATAGACCAATAAACACTGTTCCCTAAAACAATACAGCGAGTTAAGCATGAATTTATTACAACGCCTTATAAAAAGAAGTAGCAATTGTTCTGGGGACGGTACTATTTGTAAAGAGTAGGTTCCCGAAGAGAGGTCGGTAATATTTTTTTATTATTATACAACCTACTGCACAGATTAAAAAACTAAGTGCGGAAACAGACACAAAACAGCGGCCTTGTTTTTATGCTACTTATAAATTACAGTCAAGCCCACAATTTCAGTCAGAACGTATTTATGTAGTCAGTTTATATCGCGTCCTGCTGTTTTACGTCGAGACAGCTCGTAGCTCGTACAGTTAGTGAAATTTACGAGGGTTTTTTTTGTTTCCTCACACAACTCGCTAATTTGGCCCGTCTAATATCATCGGAGAGCGCCGTGATAATTTAAAATGGTTGGAAAATAATCTGGGAAATATTAGTTTCAATTGAGTTTTCTAAGCAACTTCAGCTGTGTCTTTCGGATGTAATTTGAATATATTATTTAAAGTATAGAATGGCAGTTCATTGAAAGAAATCCAATGGATCAGTTGCAATAGAAGAGTAGTAATATTACTAGGGGAACCAGCATAACCATTTCAAAGAGGATGCAGCGATTAAGAAGGTTTGGCTTGAAATATACGCGTTACAAATAAAATAGCCGTTAATAAAAAAACCGATAAAAATTACGAAATTCCCGGACGGGTTTTATCGTTCCACATTCTCATTTAAACGAGTTTCATAATAGGCCAATTTTTATGCATCAGACATAGTTAATTCCCGGGGACATCTTCAGAAGCATTTATTATTTTCTGTGATGGTTTGGCCTCCATATTTCATGATGAGGTTCGAGATTGCCTCTAGATGCGATCTTTGAGCAAGCATGTCTTTTTGAAGAAAGAAAAGGTAAGCAATATATTTTTCTCTGTAACTCTTTATACCTTCTGAGAGTTATCTGTAGAGAAATTGTAATATTTTGTTCAAATTGGAACAACATTGCTGCCTTCTTTGATATTCCGCCGAGATGGTACTTAAACGAAGTCGTGTTTGAGCTACTTAGGTATTTGAGCTGTTCTCAAAGGGTAATGGTTCAAAAGAGAGAAATAATGCAACTACAAAAAGATCAAATCTGTTTTCCATCGGGGTAATGTACTTGTTTACAGCAGTGATAGCCTAGGGGTTCGAACGTTGGTTTCCCGAACGTGGGGGCATGAGTTCGAATCCTGCATGCACCTCTAACTTTATAAAGTCATGTGCGTATTAAAAGTTAATTATAACGTGCTTGGGTGAAGGAAAACTTCGTGAAGAAACCTGCACACCCGAGAGTTCACCATAATGTTCTCGAGGGTGTGTGAAGTCCATCAATCCGCACTTGGCCAGCGTACCTGTAGCGGATGGCCTGTACCCCTCACATTGTTTGAGGAGACCCGAATCCAGCAGTGGGACAGTTATCTTTTCAATAACCACCACACAAAATATAACTAGTTGAAAAACAAAGATTAAATAGGGTATTGAACTATTTACTTTAGTCTATTTATACAAACATTGAAATGTACTTTATAAAACTCATCATCAGAAAATAGACATCATCTGAGACGAGAGAACTTCATAGGACAAATCAACCAATTCAAAGATGATTGGGTGACGTCGTTTCATTTCCGAATTCAACGAAGACCCTAGTTTCTAACCTAGATGACCCTATCTCCTGTTAAAAAGGAAAAAAATCTCATCGAAGTGTATAAAATGTTAACCACAAGGAGTACACATAAATTCGCTTATGTAATAAGTAGTATGGATACAGTATCTCTACTTCGTATATGCCAAAAAATACACGTTTTTTCCAGTTTGGTGCAATTATTAAAGATGACAAACGACTCCGCGAAGCACAACATTTACCAAGGAACAAAGTGTGAGATAAAGTTCAGCGAGAATAAATTGTAAAATTTAATCCTAGTGGACTTGTTACGAACACGTGGCTCACCAACTTTGTTGGCACATGCCGCTGCAGCGAACTCGGGCACTAAATGGATAATATTAGTATGAACGTGTCACTTACATAGCTGCTTCCATTTCATTTCAATTACTGAATAAGTAATGTGTCTAATGAATGAAACTCAAGTGTCTTTCTACAACGTCACTCAAAAATATTCCAATTTATAATTCTCTATTTAGCTCTCTATTCTCTTACCATGAGAAAAATGTGAATTAATTCACACTGGCCAATTTCGGGTGAGTAGTCGATACCATTACGAATAATGGAGAATGTAAGATGTGCAGGATTTTTCGTCATATTTTCTCTTGGTGATATAAATTTTGAATATGTATGTATAGTTTTAATTCAAGATATAAGTCTTAGCAGTAGTTCAATAGTTAGCACGTATAATCGGGTTAGTGAATCTTTTCTAACGCACATTTTATGAGCAAGATTTTGAAGATCATTATTTTAAATTTTAAGGAAACGGCATTATAATGAGCGTCGAGGATTCCTACGCACGCCTTGTAAAGGAGACCAACGTTCATATTACTGCTGTCAAATTCGATAGGTTTTTTAATAAAGGTGCTCAACTGAATATAATTAATTAGTAAAACCAAATTCTCAACAATTCAAACACACAAATCCTCAACCCTACAATCGTTACTTTTTTATGCAGATACCCGAAGTAAAATCTAAAAAAGTTTCGCATCAAAATAACACGATTGTTGAAACGAAGTTTTAAATAAACCGCAGACAACACCCAAGTGTTTGATGGGCGAACACTACGCAATAGAGAAGCACTTTAGAATTCCAATAGTAAACCAGTTACGCAGTAAACAGCTCGTGCTAGCGAATACCATACATAACTGAGCACTGTAGCTCAATGTTATTTAGATCTATTTTACATGCATTTGAATGCTAAAGAGATTCTATCTTGATAATACGTTTCTATATCTTTCTCTAATGGCTGACAAGGAGAATCTGTAGCAATCAACAGATGAAGTATTTAATGTAGCAGATTAACGAGCAGACAGGAAACATGTGTAAAAAAGACTTAATAGGATCTTCTCCGACCAAAAAGAAAGTAGTTAACAAGCGTTATTTCTGACTCTCCAACACTGCGAAACTTAAGAGGTAGTCGAATTTAGCAGCAAGGAAGCTTAACAGAGGAATAAAATATTCTATCAAACCACGAATTCTGGTGATTAATCACTGTTTAAACAGAGTTGTTCGATGACCTTGAACTTGGAAAACTCCCGCTTAATAGATACGAAACAGCAGTAGGAGCTATAAAGATGATCGTTACCCCTAACAAAACAATGCTTCTCGCAGCATCGGCAATTAGGTTTTAACGTTTAATCGTAAACTTGTATGAGCGTGTACACAAATCGTGGATTTTACGAGTGACACAATCGATATTGTCATACTGTTATTTGGAACAAGAAGATACTATTGAAGTTAGTCTTGTATTTTTAGGACATGATGTCCTTATAGGTTCGAGCTTTCGGATTAGACTAAAGTTGGATTTATTATTTATTTTTACAGGGGAGATCATCGATAACTAAACGTCGAAATGTGACGTGTATATCATACAAGACGTTTTTACGTGCTCTCCAAAGCAAGAAATTGTACCATTTTTATCATTAACGTTTTATAAATTAAAAAAAAAACGACAATTCCATTACATAGTAAATTGGGATGCATTCATGGATGATGTACACAATAGTGAAAATATATTCACTCTTTTCTTTACCACTTCCAGCTCATAAGCGGGCGGGAACAGCAACGTGAATAACCTATTCTATTCCTTCGAAGTAAGCATTGTAAAGGACAATACAAAAAAAATTGCCACACCTATTCAACCACTGACCGCACCCACTGTTACTGAACTCAATCAATTACTTTGGACGAACACAAATTGCCAGACTATGAGTACATCACCTACGGCTATATGCTCATCCATTAATATAAAATGTGTGTATATCCAGTGTACACAGATAAGAAATGAACCCATTTTAATTTTTAATAATTTAAATAATTGGATGTATTACAAATCAGAGATATAATTGCTTAATTTTGTTAGAAATCCACAGGAATTTTAATTAAAATAAATCATTTGATTTTGATGATCACTTTAGTATTGAAATATTATAATTAATAAATATTTTTAACGATTATCAAAATCATAGTAAATCTGTTTAAAAGAAACGCTGTCTCTTCTTAGCCGGAAAAAGTCCTATCATCCGAATGAACCGTGAAAAAGTGAAGATGGCGCGTAACAGAAAAAGTGTGACGGCAAATTTCTGTTGTAAGTGGTTTGACTTCAAAAATATTGACGAATTAATATCAACCATTTATTTAATATCAGCCAAGGAGACACTTACCTAAGATACTGAAATAAGTGGCGATTGATGACTTGTGAATAAAAGGCTCATAATAATTTTATACCTATGTATTTTTAGTCTTTATTTGTAATGTTCTAGAACTGGAAACTGATAGCTTGAATTATTCAATAGGTTCCATATACGCGAGTTAAATATTTGAACGTGAAGTCATGTGAACGTTCGACATTTAAATTGTTGAAAATTGAAAATGTTTTCCAACTATTTTTATCTCCTGACTTAGCAAAGAATTATCGGTTCAAACATTATAAAGAGAATATTTTCATTCCAAGTGAAAACAGTGACGACATTATATCTGTAACGGAGGAAGAAAATCAGAATAAAAATAAGGAAATGTCGGGTATATTTGGAGCATTTCTTTTCTATCAATATCCGACAAAAGATAATGAGTAAGAAAACCTGAAATATCGAGAGCCGTCACGAAAGATTGACGTCCGAGAAATAAATAATGATGCATTTTATACCAAACATAGTATTACGCGTGGTATGGTAAAAGATTGAATCTTGAGTGCTTTAGTGTTTTCAAGGACACGTTAAATATTTAATCCTACTTATCTGATAGAATTCTGAAGTCTCACGAAATTTCCAGTGTTAAAAGGATCTGGTAAAGCAAACTTTATTTAGTATTAGGGTTTCACGTAAACGTTAGTAACGTTATTGTTATTTAATCGTTAAAGCTGTTATTATCTTTTCGTGAAGCACGTCTTTCTAACTAATACTCTCTTGCTTGAAACAGCCTCAAAATTAATTGTTATATTGCAGATGAGGGTTATAGAGACAGTTCTTTTCTCTTCTTTTTATGCAACAAATTATGTTTATTGCCTCTGTTGTCACTAATACCCATGGAAAACAATCACCACTCTGCATCAGATGAACCGTCTATTTGTTTGTAGATAAAACCATCGAAGAAATGGTCATAGAGCAGGATAATGGTATGTTTCAAACGTTTGAAATTTGTTCATATATCGTAGCTAAGATTCCATGATTTCATTTCCATAACTAAAAGGGTTCGAAAAATAGTGAGAAAAAATGTGAAAAGTAAGGTAATAAACACGTAGATTGAATTATTTATCGATATCCATGAAACATTGTGTAACTTTATCACGTATTTGAATAATGAATGAGAACAGTGGCTTGAATGAATTACAGTTTTAACGCAGAAACCATGACAAATAATAAGTTAATATTAAATGCTTTTAATCTCCAATTCCTGTAGGAAACTCTAATCAACAATTTCAGATTATATTATTTGGTTACATCAAAGCTCGTTTATAATATATATATTTAGAAACTAGATATTACCCGTGGCTTCGCACGTGTATTAGAAAAGAACAGCAATAAAAAGGTTGTCAATTCTTTTCTATTACTAGTTGCTAGGCAACGCTTTGTTGTTAAGCACTTCCTTTAATTTGGCTGAAACTTACATCTTAATGAATTATTAGTAGAAAAGCAGCCTATGGCACTTCACCCACCAACTGTCTCCACACAAAAAATCATATCATAGGAATGCTCCATTGCCCTGTGTAAAAACGACAAACAAAAACACTTTCGCATTTATAATATTAGTAGAGATTAATATAGATGCTTATATACAGTTTTCCCTAAAAGTCCCCTCAATATATCCTCCCTGAGAAGCATGTTTTTGGAACCGTTCATTATGTTCAGATGTCCATTGTAACGCAGCTGAGCTCTGTATCAGCACGTTAAATCCCGACAATACTCCTGCTTGGTGTCAGGGTATATTACCTTATTAGCTTGCTTCCACCACAATGTCTAAAAGCGAAGAGTATTGCAGATTTTTTTTTTTTTACTTACGATAAGTCAGTGCTTGACTACTATCCCACCTGATGGTCAGTGGCGATGCAGTTTATGATGTTGTGCACACTAACTTATAAAGAGTCTATTCACTCTCCTCGATTCCTTTATGTTTTGTCCTGTAACGCATTCGTTTGGACTTTGGTGTTATAGATGCCCATGAATGGCGGAAAACAATTGTCTATGCGGTTTATTATTACTCTGTGGCGCAGACCAAAACAAGCGGCGACCTTCACTGTGAGTTGTAAAAATTTAAATTTTTCATCTGTTAAATAATACGAAATATATACGCTACTGGAAGGATAAAACGTTATTTTCTTTAACGATTGCAAGATTCTACACAATAAGTATCAGGTAGATCGCCGTCTCCTGTTCTAATGCATTAAATAATCCTGTCATTACACGTGTGCGATACAAGTGAAGTGTGAATAAAGAAAATAAATGTATATTATATAGAGAATCCTTCGAAGAACGCTCGTCAATTTATTGTTATTGAAATGGAATTGACGGATTATTTGCGAACCTGTGTTCCGACGAGTCGACAGATCAGTTCAAATTCACGTAGGACTGTTAATAGCAATTATATTCTAGTAATTGGCTTGAACTATTGATGGACACTGCTGTCTCGCCTTGTGATTGACGACATAATTGAACTTAGACGACAGTAGTTAAATGAGCTTACCATACCTTGGATAAGTTACAGATTTAATTCTGCTACATCTGAGTCGCAATTCCTCAAATCGTGCATTCACTGCTTTGTACTGTGATAATCCTCTTCCGTCTGATTCTTTGATCATCTTTCACCATTTTGACCATACAGTATCACATTATATAGTTTCGCTCAGCTGATTTGTTCATGGGATTCGACCTCTTCGTCACTTGCCTTTCTGATTATGAGTTTTCGGTCTATCCCACGATGTGGCTGAAGTTTTGGAGTATCTGTAGGAGGCATTTGGTAGATAGGCTATATTTTACTTTTGGTCAGTATGAGTGAAGATGTTGGATATGGTTGGTATGCAGTTCAGATATCAACGTGTTAATTATCGCGTTAAAACTTGAATAGCTCAGATGTGATCAAAAGTTTACAGCACTAATTAATGTACTAAAAGTTTGTGACAATTTGTATGGAACTCCATTGATATAGTCAAACTTTAAACGTGTTAATTATGGTGTATTTGGAGGCAGCTCTTCACAATTAGTAAAGACGTGGCCGCAGCGTAAAGAATACTCCCATATTCCCAAAGTACATGGGAGCAGAATATCCCCGTACTGGAATTCATTTTTATGTGAATATTCGTCAAACGAAGAGACACCATCTGACGGTAAGTGGTCATCGCCCGTTTAAGGTAACGTTGAAGTGACGATCCCCTTTCTTCGTGGTACTGCTGAAAAATCAACGAGGCTATTACATCAGGTGCTTCCCATTGAAATCGCGAAGCTACGTACCAACTTCCTCCATTACAAATACCATACGATTATCGGAACGTTGTAAGGTTAAGAGGAGATTTTAATCAATTTACAAATTAAAATCGCGCGAAGCTCGTGTATTCATCCAGTCGTCCGTCGGTTAATTAATTATTCTGTATTTGTTCATTAATTTTAAATATGTCTTGAATATTTCCTTTCAAAGTTTCTCTTCCTTGACGATAAATCACTTTTTGCGAGGGTAGACGCAAAGAAATTGTATTCAAAAATATCCACATGATTAAATGATTTCGAATTTGAAATTGAAGTTTTCAGCGTTGAAGAGGCTATTGTTGTTTAATACGAAAATATAAAGTAGGCTCATATTTCTTTCAATTTAGAAGCAGAAAATACCCATTCGCCTTTAGAGTAACTCTGAATGAACAAATGGCTCTTAGAAGAGTGCAAGACTAATTGAATAAAACTTTGAAGGTTTATGCTCTCTAGTTGAAGAAAATGGAGGAAATTTATGATATGAAGATTTATTTATGATATTATTATATTTTTATGTGGGCTCTCAAATATGTTTCAGAACACGATTTCTTTTAGAATTAAAAGTTAGAACATCTAATATTATATACTTTATTTAACATCAAGGAAACTTTGAACAGTAGTTTCAAAATATACATTGCATCTTTTCTATATTATATTTCGAAAATGGAAGATATGAGCCGCTGCATGTTAAAAACTTTTATTTAACTTTCACTGTTTATGTAGGTCAAATCTTGCAAGTTGATTTAGAACTGTTTCCTCTTATTCTCAGGAGTTGAAATATTACATAT
>DWPA01000925.1:0-21095 GCA_018251375.1 Calpodes ethlius
TTCGCAGGAATCCTCATACTTTCTGCTTTATACTGCGTGCTATTCAAACCCACTTCCCCTCCCTATCTGAAAGAGCGCTTCAAATATTTACACCTCACCACAACACGACCGGTCCCTTCGTGCCACTCAAAGTCTATTGCTTTATACGCCTATCCATTCCCTCTTTTTTACAAATTCCTTACTGTAACTGCTATCCGCCTCTCGAACTCCCTTTCCTTAACCATCCCACGCCCTCAATCCCTCAAGTTTTAAAAATTTCTATTCTGACATTGGCAAAAAAGTCACTGAAGTAATTGAAATATGTATAAAGCATCTGTTTAAAAATATGCTTACCTATATAGTTTTTGTCTCAGCCACAGTAAGAGCTGCTAATGTATATATTAATACGTAAAAAACCAATATACCCATTTTTTTAAATGCAGAACGAAAGAGGGTGAGTGTTGGTATAGTTAGTGTTTACACGAAAAGGAAGTGCTGCAAGCTAAATTTTACACATATTAATTATGTGTTACAAATATTTATATTAAAGAAGAAAAATATAATTATAAAATACTATTAATGTGAAATAACTCTTTCACGATATGAATTAGGGTCCAAATTTGAATGCAGGGCGAAAATCTCGTTTTTATAAGCAGGTTTTAAATTTAAAATATTGTCCGTCACTGATTATTATGTACTGAACATTGCAAGAACGGTTCCTCCCCTAACCAACGTATTTTCGTGTAGAGCGAGGCGACGGAATATCAATTATCTCGGTTGTGATTAATGTTTCAGTGATTAATTGCACATCAGGTGCTGAATAATCTATTATTCAATGCTAGAAAGTATATATATTTTTTTGTAATTCAAGAAAATATCCTAACGACAACAGCTATGGTCAGTGGAAAATACGTATCTTACGGACTGAATAGTGAATGTATTTATTGTATTACCGAGTTATTCGTATAATAATCGTACTAAGGGATATTGATGTATAAATTTTATTAATTATTATTAAATTCTAAATTTATAGTTAGGTCAGTCTCATATAAAGCTTTGATAGACATATATGTAATACGTTATTTTATTTTATTTTAGTGCAACGGTTGCAAATCTACAAGCCAAAGTAGAAGGTTTGACAACAACCAATGCTCTGATGAAGGAGGACTTAGCTATTGCTAAGAATACTATGATTCAACTGGTGGAGGAGAATAATCAGCTAAAACATGCCCTGGGTAAGTTTACAGATTATGTAACATTGATGTTAAAATAATAATTATTATAATGAAAACTGTCAAAAGAGGTCAATTTGAATGCGGATTATTCAGTAGTAGGTGTGTTTTTTACTTCTTCGGATTAATTATCAAAAGGGTATCCAATTCAGATGTGTGCGATCGCGTATTTATATTTTTTTATACGAAAGGATTCAATTTTTATTTATTGATGACATCTGACACACAGTTGAAATAGAATTAAAAAAATACATTTTCGAAGACATACAATTCTAATATTTTTTAGTTTATAAATTTATAAAACCTGTGACTTTGCTTAGTTAGATATTATACGAATATGTTATCATAATATCGTCAACTGATGTCATGCACAGTCGTCCTTAGAATGCTAACTTAGTTAGAACTAAGGTGTGCTTAAGACGTATTAATTATGAAATTATCTTCGCGAACCATAATAAAATAGTACATTAGATAAGACACCTTGCAAAATACTGTGAGTCACGGCTTTGTATTCTTTAGTAGGCATTAGTATGCCGGTGCCGTCGCGCGCGTCAGTACTTCATCATCAAATTATAATAATAAACTTCGAACCGTTATGCACAGCCGTTCCGATGGGTAATTCGACCTCAAAGTCTCAAAAAAAACCCTATTGGGTAAGGAATTGTGAGTTTCGAATATCGAATTGTGATATTTTCGTTTAAAAAAAGAACGCCGCGTTCGAACCGTTTATTTACGTATCTGAACACGTGTGTTTGTTTTTTGTTCAGGTCAGGACATAACCAAAGACAGTAGGATGAAAGTGACTGAGCTGCAATCGGAGGAAGAGGTAAACGAGTTAGTTACACGCTCATACACTAATAGAAATTTTCTCAACGAGATAAATAGTACTGATTACACGATCATTTTATAAGTAATGTTTTGAATAAACCTTGAGTATATTTTGCATTTTTATATTATTGAATTTTAATTACTTTTCGTTGGTTATAAAAACAAAGTGCAAATTTTTTTAAAATAATGTTTAGTCATAACATTATAAATTGAAATTAACTTAATCATATTTCTTGCTAATATGACTCCTCTATTAGATAATTACTTTGATACATTGAATGACTTATAATCTTACTATCAAGACTTACTTACTTACACTGTTCAATTGATAAGCAATCAAAACAAATATTTACTTAAGTATATTTATTATTCATACTATGTATATATAATTTTCTCAATAATAAAATGGTAAACATTTACAAAAACGGTTTCATTTTAGGAAAAGAGAAGCGTAAATAGTACTTCCTCTGATAAAAACAAGTCAGAAAAAGAGAGTGAGTTAAGCAAAATCTTAGAAGAAGAAAGGAAGAAAAGTTTGGAGATGCAGAAGGAATTAGATTTGCAAGTTGGTATCTTGGTTATCGTAGAATTTTATAAAGTTCTTTTCATATTATTCATGAATGCTACATGCATTGAAGTACTAAATTTCAGCTGCGATTGTAATATAATTTCAGATATCTCTGAAAGCTGAAATGGAGGTTGCTATGAAGTTGCTTGAAAAAGATATACATGATAAACAAGACACGATCATATCTCTACGGAGGCAATTGGATGATATAAAGTTGATAAACTTGGAAATGTACAAAAAATTGCAGGTAAGGCATCACTTTGTATACGCTTCTCCTTCAGAAATGAATAGCACAGCGAAAGGCGTGAATGAACTCCATGTTGCACTTAAATCTATCATTTTCACAATTGTACTTGTATTAGTATAGTAAATATGCTGATCAAAATCGATTTTATAACAATAAAATAATTGTTGAATAACCCTTTGTAAATCTAATAACGTAAACTTGTATGCAAAATAAATATATATCTATTTAACGGATACTTACAATGAAATTATTTTATGGGACGAATGCATTCAATGGATCGTATTTGCCACAAAATTTAATAATTAGTGGCATGTCATATTTATTAAAGTTACGTTAAATTGCCATAAAATCAACTAATCGTAAGTACTCCGTCATTATACGTCAATCTTCCTATTCAATAGGATTTTGTACCCTTTAGTGTAACCTTGAAATCACATATTCCGCAACTCTGCTTATTGTGCCTTGAAAATAATTTGCGTTCGACCTCTCTAGTTTCATTTTTATTTCGAATGTCAGTCCAATACTGTTAACTTAAACTGAAATAAGTTAATTCATTAATCTCATTAACGAAATCTAAAGTTATTTTCGTATTAATAATTGCAATGTTTTTCGCAACGCATACAAAGATACCATAGCCATTGGTTGTATCAACAATAGTTACAAAATTGGTATGATGTAACTCACTGCTCAGTATGAATGACATTGTCGGTATTCATCTAAATTAATGACAAGTATTATATTAATGCCTGTTTGCGCAAACCTACTTTACTGGTTTTTGTCGAGTATCGGCAGTGAAGCGCCGGTTGAAGGTCGTTAAGTGTGGGCGATCTAATACCGCCCATGGTCTCGTTGTATTCTCATTGTTTAATGCGTTAACGCTTGTGCGTTTTCCTTGTGAATTTATTTTTTCTTTGCCTCACTACGCTTTGAACATTCCAATCTTCCAATCGTTACCTATCACTCCACATCTAGTTCTCTTCCGTATATATTTTACTTGTATCATGAATCCGATGTATCTATCGCTTTATCGTGACAAAAATGTATATTTTATTTGAAATACTAATGTAATGCTGTATTCACAATGCCGCGCTTGTTGTACGGAAGGAATGCGAGATGGAACTGACGCAGAAGGGCGAAATGGTGTCGAGGCTTCAGGGAAAAGCTGAACAAATTGGCAAAATACTGCACAATCTCGAGAAATATAACCACTTCCTAGGACCCGACCATGATCTTGTCAAAGCACTCAGATCTCCTACTAACGATAGCCTCGCGGAGAACTTAGACTCGTTCAGAGCGCACAGTAGTGTCCAAAAGGGTACAAAGTCAAAAGATGAAGGCCCGCCCAGTAAAAAGCTGAACTTGCAGGAAATACCACCGTTCCGCAAACTGAACCACGCGGACAAGCCGACTCCGCGGCCGGCCCAGTAAAGGAATTGAATCTCTCGTAAATGAATCGGGTGCAGTCGTAAAGTGTCGCATAAAGATTATATATTTAACACAAAAAAAATCGAACAAACATTTTATTTGCTGTCAAGATTACGTGAAAAAAATAGATGGGTTTAAATCTCTCATTTTTACCATTGGCACTCTCATTGAAGTCAGTCACATCCATTTTATTGCGTTTTATTTCAAAATATATTTCTTAGAGTAAAACTACAGTATTCATTTGTAAAAAAATACAATATTTGGAGTGATTAACCTCTCTGACTAGCAAACTTTTGATAGAAATATTCCCAGTGGCATTACCTTATTAACGAATTCCAAACGATAACGATAACAAAATGAATACCTTAATTAAAAATTGACAAAACTAATTTTGTTAACTACTTTTATGTAGTTCAATTACCAGTACTTTCTTTATTTCCATTATCTGCAAGATCTTGATTACTAAACAATGAATACGTCACAAATTATTATGAATTCTATTTTATATTTTAATTCTTTCACAATGAATTTAAATGATAACAGTATAATTTAGCACTAGCAAGCTCAAGTAATAAACAAATAGTACTACGACTGTACGGCTCATGTAATCAGGAGAGGTTTAGACTCATTTTCTTACTAGATCTGCTATTTATTTTTATTGAGTTACTGACGATGCCTTTTTATATATTTTAGTGACATTTTTATGAGGATATATTTTCGATAAATATTAATTTCAACGTATGACGACACTGCGATTACACGATACTGTATAATAGTTTTAATCCACGTGCATCCATAGGGTGGTATTTCCTGTTAGAACAATTTAGAAATATATATCTAATAGCTAACATAATTAATTAGTCATGCTTAAATATTTTGGGGATAATACGATGGTTAGATCGTGCTTAAATAAACACTAGTCATAACGTTAACCAACTTATTAACCTCATAAATATAAACGGAATGCTTACAATAACCAAATTAAACTATGTATATCTACACCATACTGCCATAATATATTATTACTAACAAGCTAGGATCTCACAAACATTGTCTCCGCTCAATTGATTTTGAATAAGTAATATTATTATTGTTTATTTAGCTAAATTGTACTTAATGGCTTTGTTTTAGGAATGTGAAAGTTCCTTGAAACATAAAACAGAGCTAATAGCCAAATTGGAAGCAAAGACTGAGTCGATGGGCAGCACGATACATCAGCTCGATGAAAAGTAGGTTTAATTTTGTTTATTACACGCAACCACCGCGAGGATCGAAAGAGTGCCTACAACTTGCGTTGACTTATATTAACTTGTATTGACTTAAATTAACAATATGTAAAGCTTTACATATCAAATATTCGAACGCACTTAGGTGTGAGCGACGCACTGCTTGCTGAAAGACTTGAGGTGACTCTTTGCAATCAGTCGATATTGGCAAACCCTCACAATTGACTCGCTGAATGTTGTTTAAAATCTATATTTTGATAATATATTTTGGTACGACTGTTAAATGATTTTAATAAAAATATGAGACGGCAATGCGCTACTGTTGCTTTAGCTTCCTCGTTGCTGTGGTAAGCGACGCTTAGTGGTAATATTTATTGAGTAATGTTAAGTTTAACTTAGAGTTACATCATTTTTGTTGTTCAAGTTTATCTAAACTGTCGGTCACAAATTTTTTATAGGTACATTAAATGGAATCCAATTGACATTGTTTATTGAAAATTATATGATGCAATATTGTTATACTCATTACATAGTTGACCTTTTTTATATAAATCAATTGATCCTTTAGAATTACTCGTTAAGAGATCGTTGAAGATGCTAGTATATGAATGTTAATACGTTTGAAGTAAATAACAATATTTTGTAATTTTTCCCGTGATTCTCAAGTATTAAATTGTGATTAAATCCGTAAAATTATAAAAAAATATATAGAATATAATTTACTTTGATCTCATTGATGTTATTAATCAGTATTTAAAACTATGTAGATCGGAAATTTAATGCGTAATATTATAACCGTGTCTCTTAGATATAGCTCCGAATGTATGAATCCGATATGTTGGTTTCTTTTATAGTTTTGTAATTTGGAAACAGCTATATGTAAGCATTCTTTGTAATAAAGCATTATTCAGCCGCAAACAGTTATTTCATTTAACAGAAACCGAAATCGCTCGCTTTGTATATGTTATGTTGATTGTGTAGGTTTGCCATTGTCACTCCTTGTGTTTGCATGACCTTGAGCGTCCGAAAGCTATTACGACCTTAACGTAGTGTACATATTACTAAGTACCATTGTTATTGAGTTACCTATAATTATTTTTGTAAACGTCCCTTTATATTTATTTGCTTGTAGTGTTTAAGGTTCCTTAGTTTTGTGCACGATCCCTTATAAAGTTCTCTTAGAAACCCAGCTGACATCATTTACTTTTAATAGATGATCGCAATTATTTTTCAAATTTAGAACATAAACACGGCCAGTCTGATAATATTAAATAGAGTTTCTTTATAATTATTTGCCCTGTTTTACCTTCAGGGCCGATGAAACACGCACACACGGTTTCAAACACATTAATACACAGTGATTGAAAAATTTAATAACCGTGAAAATTAAGTCAAACGTCGAGGCTTAAAACTGATGCGTATTGTCGCAATACAAACATACAGTACTAAATCTTACGTTTCAGTGGCATCGGAAAATTTAATGATAGTATGATAATAGACTGACATTTGCAGTATTTTGGAACCCTCTAAATTACAACTGCATCTAAAGAGATCAAAAACAGTTTTAAATTATTTCCAACGCTGCAAAAAATGTCTTTTTGAAACTCTCTCAATTACATTTGCTTCTAAAGAGATAGTACAACAGTTTTAGATTATTTAGAAAGCTGCATGATTTAGGTTTCTTTTCATGTTTATGTTTTTAGGAAACTTTTTTTTCTATAGATATATTCACATAAATGGTTTTTCTTTTTTGTTTAAAGTTTTGATTTCATAATTACCGCTTTATTCGTTGGGAGCATCTGTTTTGCCGCATCGTAATTTTTTATGTCGCAGTAGAACCTTGCCAAAATTCGCGTACACTTTTACTATTTATAACTGTATACATTACATTACATTGACAAAGTAGTTCAAAAGAATCTCTTATTGAATAATAATAAAACGAAACTATTAATTTCAAACTAGTTTATATGAGCGTAGAATTTTAGCTTACATATTTGTTTATTTGGGTTTCATTAGATTAAAGATGATAATAATTAAGTTAAACACTTTCTATTATAAACGCCGAGAAAACATACTATTTACCAATTATACTAATCATAAGACCCTATTCGTATTTAACTCAAGACAAATATCGAAATTAAAAGGAATATTGTAATATAAATTGTAGATTACTAGCTGTAACCTTTTTAGTATATGTTTTAAACACCAACGTAATATACACAATTAAATTTAATACATTGTATATAAATACATAAAGAGTTATATGTCATTACAATTATAAGTGTAGACAATATGCAGACAAAAGACAGTTAGTCGAGAACTTGTTTTAAACACTCACTATAATATAAAATTGTATACTATATATTTGAATAATTACTTTTAATACGCTAGTAACATCTCTGCTTTAAGAGCAAAGCCTAAAAGGTTATTTTTTTTATTTATCTCAATAACCAAATCGATAATGAAGCAGACGGCTCACTTGAGAGTAAGTGGTCTCGGCCAACGATGAGTGTTTGTAGTAGCAAATCCATAATCCATTTTCGGCTTAGAAAGAGAGCTCGCAGATTATTGGTTCTTCAAAACTACAAACAAAAGACACATAAATAGATAGTAGTTACTCGAGCTTCTTTACTTAGTTATTTTAAAGTGTGCCATAGAAGTTGATTATCTCGAAATGTGATAAATGTAGGTAAGTAATAAATTTATGTTTTTGAATATAGAGTAATTACCTTATTATGTCCAGCATAAAAGCTGCCTCTCTCAATAAAAATAAATGCTAAATTTACCTACAAAAGGATGCAGAGACACTTACAGAACTTCTTCACGTCAGTTTAAATAAACACTAATGATATCGGCGACATAAACACTAACTAACATAAAGGTTAAATAAATACGTCATAATAATCATAATATTAGAAAAATGTGTTTTAAGTTAATTGAAAGAATTATAACTAAGGTGCTCCACGGAAAAAATGACTGAAAAGATAAGTTTAATTAAAATATCAAACTACTTTGGAGGTTGACAAAAATTTTAAATTCTACCAAACATTTGGTAAACATCAGGTTCCAGGAAGAGAAAAATTTAAAGAAAAATCTAGAAGAGTCTGCGCGGACTCTGGGACAGAAGGCGGCTGCAGCCGAAAGCAGAGCCGTAGCTGCTGAAGGGGACTTGAGGATCGAACGCGAATGGAGAATATCGCTGCAGGTAGGTCGAAAGTAACCTCAACCAAATACCAAAACGGTACAATATAATTTCAACGTTAAGTTCTGATTTTTTTATAAAGGGAGTAACACTATAAAAACTTTACTTTTTTCAATGGACAAATACATATGTATACCAGAGTTCAATTATATATTTCTAGTACTAAGTATCTTTCAGCTAAACCGCTAGCAGACGGACAGACATGACTAGACTATGTATGAGTTTACCATACCCAGTTTACTATGAGACTCTAATATATAGATTTTGCAACATAGTACCTTGCTGCAAAATCGGAAGTCATATTAAACTAAGCCAAATTTTATTTGTATATAGACACTAGGTGGCTCCTATTATGTAACTAAAACCTTCTAATGAACTTTTGAAATTAGATGCAAAATTTCAATTGTGACAAATCAATCAAAACTAGCAAAGCTAGACATGTTACGCATCAGTAGGCTGTTTCTTTTGCCATATCTTCTCCTGCATGATAAAGCACCTTTTGGAAGCGATGGTAAAATCAGAAATGCACTAATAATACCTCTATAAATAAATTATTTAGAATTTTGATAAAAAATAAAAACGTGAATCAATCATTCGCAAAAAACTCTATTGCGGATAAGTTTTTGTTGTAATAATTATATAATTGGAATAACGCCCAACTGTAACGTCAGCAACAACACCCGAATCATGGAATAGATATTTTTTTTATCTATTCCGTTACGCGAACTAGTATCGCTAAATATAGTGTGAGTTTATTATACTCTAACTATACACGTAGTACATGAAAGTAAATTAAAGTAGTTACAACCCTAATTATATACACATACGGTGTTCTATTCCAAAAAATCGTGACACAATATTGTTACGATTGCTTCTGGTGAGCTGTCTTTCGCAACCAATAATGCCCTAATAATAGTACAATTTTACTTAATCTTCATTATATTTGAAGAAAATACTTGTATTTAAAGAGAAGCTTGTTTTATGTAAATAATATTATCTCGATAGAATTTTTCTTATTCTCGGCCACCAATTCATGAAAAAAGAATGTGTGTAAATTTCCATACTTCTGCAACCGCCCGGTTTTTAGATCATCTTTTGAAACATTTCATTACGTTCATTGGAGAAAGTGTTAAACAGCATTATCTATGTAACTTATTTGAAAATCAAGGTATTTTGAAACATTTTAATGTTTTTAAGTAAAAGTAAAATTATAGTGTGAAGTAATAGAGCGAAGTAGGTAAACTAACCATGACCCGTTTCATGACAGCATAAATTTATGTTAAAACGTGACATTGTTGATCGTTTAGATAGTATACTATGCAAATTTAACGCAACTGAGGACCGGTAATATTATTCATACAAGACTTCTACATTTTAACGCCTTTAAATTAATAAAAGATATATTTTACAGGAGTCAATGATGCGAGACCGAGATAAAATATCGATACTTACACAGGAAGTCGAGTCTTTGAAATGTATAGGCCAGGTGAGAGCATGAATATTTTATAATGTTGCAAAATTTCAATTAATTGTGCTATAATTCTAAATATAAATTTATTATTGCACAAGGTGTTCGTTTCCTTTATTGAATGCTTATTTAATTAAAGTAATATAAGTTTTTTTTTTATTAAACTTGGTGTTATAATTATTGTCATATCACATGGTACTGGAGTATTGAAATCTAGCTAGTATTCCCTGCATACTATACCACAAACACAACAGAATATGAGTCGGGGATCAAAACTTATTTATAACATAACGATCAATTCGTAACAATTCACATAAAAATTCAGAACAATAGTTTCTCAAAATTTCTTGTTGCGCAAATTAATTGCATAATAAAAACTTTAGATTTTGCATTGAAGGAGAAATGATAAATAAGTTTGTCGTTTTCTAGAAATACATCGCAATACAAGAGGAACAGCATCTCCTCAAAACGCAGTACCATGAAGCTCAAAAGACCTTAGAGGAAGTGGGGGCCACGTTGAGTGAAAACAAATTGCAATTAGTTGAACTGCTCGAGAAGGAAGCTTTGACGTCCGCCAATGAGGAGCCCTCGAATTGGACTAACGACAAGGACGCTTCCTCGTGTGCTGCCTGCGCCAAGGAGTTCAACATAGCTAGGCGGAAGGTGCGTATAATTTTCTGGACTATCGTATTCAAAACGGAACCCCTATATGTTTCTTTATGACCATCTGTCCGAATTTATATCTACATTATTCTTTTTTTCTTCAATTTAATATGTTACTCCTCCAAAGTAACACTTAAATTCAGTATAGTTAAATGTATGTGAAGATGTTTAGATGTATATTTATTTCAGCACCACTGCCGTCGTTGTGGCCATATCTTCTGCGCCGCTTGCAGCGAGAAGACGGTCGCGCTCGCCGGCAGCACCAAGCCGGTGAGAGTGTGCGACGCTTGCTTCGCCGAAGTACGCCTCACGTAGCCGGAGTTATAGCCTCGCACTAAGGGAGAAATTCCACCAAGGATGTGTCTATGAGTAGAGTGGCGTGCTTGGAATAAATTCCACCAATAGGATTACGTCATTTCCGCGCGTGACGTAATCCTATTGGATTATTTTCCTCGCACGCCGCTTCGGTACCTCTCGCATCTTTGGTGGATTCTCAGCCTAAGACTGATATAGTAAACAAGTTAACTAACGGCCATTTTTAAAAATCGATCTATCCATAACCGCTGGATAATTTAAGTACATTTATACCTACTTACACTATAGTTTCGTGATTTTTTGACGATTGCTAAACATGAATTTGAGGATAATGGATGAATGGAATATTAAGAATGGCCGTAAAACAAATTAATAGTTTAATTGTAACTGCCCTTTTCAGACAGTGGTATCTGTGTAGTAAATTAAGTGTAGTGCGTCGAAGTTGTTAATGTCTCTTGGCAATCTTCCTGATATTGATTTGTATGACGTAACAAAAAAACTAATACCTGCAGATGGAAGTATAATTATAGAGTTGTCACTGTTTTCTACTTTACTCTTTACTTATGTTACTTCTTTTTAGACGATAATTGAACTCGGATAGTTGAGTGAAAGTATCCGACCTGTATTGAAATCTCTTATTCCCTTCTTGTTGTTATATAGGACAATAACTGAAGTTCTCGATTTGTTATTCTGATTTGTTGTTCTTATTATATGCTTAACGTGATAAAGATAATATAACTATTGTTTTGTAATTTTATTAAAAGTCGGTTTATTACTTTTGTCAATGGCCCATGCAAAAAATTCAATAGTTATTAATACCCAAAAATATTGAATAGCACAAGAGCTATTAAAATCCTTGTAGATATCACTTACGTCATCTTTTTCGCAATTAGACATGTGCCAATTTTTTATTTTTATTCAGTTGTTATTGTATCTTTTATTTATTGTATGAATAGCTGATTGTAATCTGGCTATTCAATAAGTATCCTTGATTTAATGCGAGGTATATTGTTTCGAATAGAATAAGGAATTTACAAAATATAATGCAAGTATAAAATAGCTGAACGTATTATATGCAAGAAAGTATTGTTCATTGTTAAGTCGACTCATTGATAAGGACGTACATGTGTTTAAAAAAATATCGCCGCCATTTTGATTTCAGATTCATTTAACGAAACCTTTTTATTTTTTAAATTAGCTTAATTATATTCAAAATGTAAAATTAAATGTTATTATTGCGAATAAATGTAAATTATTAATGTCATCAATTTATAATGAATTTAATATAATTTTATGGTATTTTCTTTGATTGATGTCACTGAAAACGGTGCTCGAGCGACGACAAAATGGTTTTATTACATTTGATAATAATTAACAGTGTTAATATAATTTGTAAATAAATAACTTATGCATAATATTAAATGAAATATACAATTTATTGGAAATGTTCGTTTCAATTTTTTTTTAATGTGAACAAAATAGTACAGAAGTTAGCTTATTAACTATTGTGCCAAACTGTACAACAGTTTGTCGATAAATAAATTATTCCATTGTTTAAATGTTACTATCATTAAACATAAATAAATATTACAAGGTACTCGTATTAGTAAAAATTACGACATAATGTATTCGAGTATTTGCGACATTGCCTCAGGATTATCCTCTGGAACCTGGAAGACAAAAATAATATTAACTTGTCGCATATGAGTATTGGTATTTAACATCATGGCTAGTATTTTCGCCTCTTAGTAAAAAGTCATTGGCAAAGCTTCACTGAATTATGAGCAAATTTTATTAACGTCCATGGAGACAATCACTTTCCATCAAATGGTCCGTTTATAAAAAAAAATATAAAAAAAAAGTATAAAGGTACAAATATACTTTTGGAAGCTCATTATTTACAGATAATCCGTTATTTGAATCTTAAAAGTAGTTTAAAAAACAAAAATAAACGGATAGTTTAAAAAACTAAAGTAGAATAAATTATTGTTATTGATTTATTTTATCTCTGCAACCATTCAACACATATAGCGAAGCTCGAAGGTACATAGTAATTGTGGTTTAGGAGATAAAGAGGACATTGTCCTCTTAAAAAAATAACGCAATTTGACGGTGCAATTACTTGACCAGTTACGTCACATGTCAGCCAGGAATTAAGAGTAGTCTAGATTTCGATGGAGTCCAAGGTTAAGAAACGAGTTAGTGTTTAAACTACTTGCTTAATACGTGCTTTCACGTATTTGATACTTACAATTACAATATTAAAGAAATTACGAAAATAATTTTAGCATACCCAGTGTCCTGCGCCGAACACAGACCAATAACTCAGTTGTCTAGCTGTTTTGTAAAACCCATTCATGAAACCTTTAATGGGAGTTCTTTTGGCGCTCTTAAATTCAACTGCACCGGGCCATTTCAACAAGTGTACCCAATTGGTGGCACCTGTTAAAATAAATTACCTACCATGTATATTGCACAGATTACATATATGGCGTTTATAAATCGACAGCCTAATAGGCAAAAAAGATTCAATCTCGGAATATATGACAATAAGGTACAATTATCTTACAATATAATTATTATACACACTTATAGCTTATACGTTATTTACGCGTTTTTAAGTAAGTTGTAAGGGCAGTTTTGTTAAGAAAATATATAAAACAGTCACTGAGTGACTAAGCGACTAATTCTCTTGGAGCTCTATCTTAAACACGATTAAACTTGTAAAAAATGTTACGATAGGTAAACTTTGTTGAAATTTTTGTGTTTTAAATAAGTCTGTATACTTACTAATAACTTTTACTTTCATACGTTTATTATAAAATGCATACGAAGGGAGATCTTAAAAATTCGTTCTATTAAAAAGCTAATACAATAAAAGATAAGAAAAAATATAATTTACCTGCAAGGGGAGTGACAATATCCAAATTTCCATTGTAAACTGCAACTTTAATAGTTGTTTTATTTAGTATCATTTCAACTGAAATATTAAATAAAAGGGTTTAAAAAAATAAGTTGCGAAACGTTTAGCAAACTTGATAAAGTTTTTTTTTTCTTCGCATAGGTAGTAAGTATTTTCATTTTGTATAATAGAAAATAAAATAAGTGAATATAACGTAAATAATATTTTCACATTAAGCATTTCCTTCCAGAATTGATAGGTATCATTTAAACTGCACATATTTTCTTTTTGTGTGATAGGCCTTCACAAATAGGTGTTCTCTTATTGCATGTATACTATATGTGTGGTAATAATTCGTCTCGCCATTTGACGAATTGTTTCCCAAGATATTAGATTACTGTGGCTTAGGCTGACACGAGTGACCGTTTTATTACTTACGTAGGTACGTAAGTTGAAGAAGGTTCTTCAACTTTACTAAATGGACCAAGCCGTCCTTCTAGCGATTTTAGCATTTAATTTGAAATGTGAACAAAATTATTTACGAGGTAGGTAGGAATTACGAAAATAAATTAAAAGAAAAGTATGAAAAAAATAAAAGGAAAATATTCCAATGATTGCTAATGTAATAAGTTCGATAAATATCGGTAAATTGATACATGTGGGACTTTTGCTACGAAATGACCGAGCGCGAAAGTGATAGTCGACTTGCACGTCGCGTCATCACCGCGCCTCCGAAATACGAGCATTATGACGTCACAAACAACGAGGTGAATCAACCATCACTTACGTAATGAACTCGGTGTGATCGGGAACACCTCGTCACTCGCGCGAATATAATACGGTCTCTTCGTGTTCACATAAAAGTGCTTTCGTAAATAAGTACCTACTTGAAGCACAAAGTTAAAGATCTCTGTTGCGAAGGAGAAATTTAATGCTAACTATATAATATGTAACCAAATGTCTCATCTACTATTAACCCAAAACTGATTGGTCGCCTTGGTCGCCTAAATGCGGGCAAACACATGATTAGAACTTTTGTAAACAAAAGTAGTTAAATACTGGAAAACATCCAAATTACGAGGCGGGTAGTTGAACCAAAGCCTCCATGCTCTTAATTATTACCATTTAAAACTTTTCTGATTTTTACATAACGTAATTTCATATAAATAAATATTTAGAAACATATAAATTTACTAGGCACTGGTCCCGCAATTTCATCCGCGTAAATACTTATTTGGTTTTTTATCGAAGGAATAAGTACCTATTTAAAAATCATTTCTTAATTAAGTCTCCTTCACACTATATTTTTACTAAAGAAGCTAAAGCACGTAGTTTCATGCTTGTAAATGTGCTATAGACAACATAGAGGTGTTGTCTTGTCAGTAACCTCCGTTTCACAAACAATGCTATAATACATCTTTTTCTTTGGCATTGTTCAAGATATTAGAGTGAAAGTACACGCGAATACAAACAATAGATCCTTTATTTCCATTACGCTGTAAGATCTTAACGTATTTTTTAATAATACGATGGTTACTGACATGACAAATTAATAAAAGTGTATAAGTTTTGTTTGGTGGCAAAAAAATACTTACGAAACCCGGTAGATGGTACAAGGAAACTATTTCTTAAATTTTGGAAAACGCTTTCAGATAAATAGTTCCAGTTCATGGTCTGATTGACAACGGCTAAAGTTGGTTTGACATATTTATTAATTTTAACTTGTAATCTTTCCAGGGATGGATAAGGACTAGCTTGGTTAACATTGTTGAAGTTTATTAACATCCCAGCTTCCATGTTAATTAATTCGAATATAAAGTCATTTAAACTCGCAGCACTCGCATATTCCTTATTTTCAATATAATGACACAATCTCTTAACCAATTTCTTTGTTTCCTCATAAGTGTTTAAGTCTATCAGTCCCTGGAAGTGATCATCATTATAAACATTAACTTAATTACCCGCATGTAAGTCTTACTCTATAAAGTAGGTCATTAGGGTAACTTCGAAGATTGTTGCCAATTTATTTTGTGAGACATTAATGAATGACGGTCGCCGGTTTAAGGTTGGTCGTCGCCGCATCGCGCGACTGTCTACGGGACTTTGGACGGGAAGTTGGACTTGAAATCGAATAATGCACATTTTTTTTCAAATCAAATATGTGAAAGTATTCGTTTCGTAGTTAGATAGAGTTAAATAACTCTAGTAGTGCGTAAAATAAGAACACATGATTTTTTCGACTATAAAAATATAGCGCACAGATAGCTCTCGAACAGAATGAAGTATTAGATTATCTACCTAGTCTGTATAACACAATAAACAAAAAAAAACAAACACAACATAGACTGTGTTGCCATAATAAGTTATGTTGCTTGCAGTCCATACATTAATAATACTGGTTTCAATAACGAAAATCGTCTCCATCATAATGTACATACTTATAAACAGTTTGTATTGGACTATACAATAAATATCTTACCATGTAATAAAGATAATGAGATTGCGTCAATGTACTTTGTTTCGGATCTACCCATCCACTTCCTATTCCAATGCCTTGCAAATTAATTTTTGCCCGCTTCTTTTGTACAGCCTGTAAAATATATTTCGTTAATTAAATTGTATACACCTAAGTGATATCAATCAAATCCTTTGAACAAACCGCCAACCACATATATACATGAAAAAGGCACTAATCACAATAATTACCTATCTCTTCAAATTTGCCTCTGGTTAACAGTCCCTTGCCTTCCGTCCCTGCGTCAATGAACTAATGATTGGAATAAGTTTTTATTTTCGCATAATGTTTAATTTCTAAATATAATGTAATACTCTATTGTTCAATCAGTAGCTGGCTTCTTTACACTTCAGAGAACCTATGTATTGTGTCGTTTTTAAGTGATATAGAATACTAAACACGAGTTAGCAAAGCAATCCATTAATACAGAGTATATGCAACAGTTCTTCTCAAATCACTTCCATTTACAGACAGCTTTATTACATGTGCTCGGGTCTCTTCTGACAATGTGAGGGATATAAGCCGTAGTTCACCTCGCTTACCAATCGTAGGCTGGCAGATTTCATATTTCTTTGGGAACTCCCATAATATGATATACGTAACACTAGCTAGCGTACCTATTATAACTCTTGACAGTTTGGTAATTTTTGGACAAGAGATTATACGGATTAAAAACGAAACGGAAAACAACAAAAGTTTGACCCACCATATGCAAATAGTAAGCCAGACGGGGACATAATTTGCCTCCATAACTTTGACCAAATAGGTACGTAGGCGTTTTACGAAACTGCTTATGTCTTCTGAAGAAGGCCTTTATTGCTCTTAGCAAATCCCTTGCTGCGGAATAACACCAATCATAAGTTACGTAATTCTTTAAATTTTACGAAAGTCTTAAAGCTATTGTTGTCTTTATAATGATACAATGTCACTTTACAACAATTTATGTGTCAGTCTTACATTGTTATAAGTATAAACAGATAAGTATCAGTAATTCAAGTAGATTGAGCTAAATAGGGTCAAAAGCAATACAATGTCTGAAAATTTCTACCGACTAATATAAAAATTTGCTCACGCCACTGGCGACATAACGATATAACCATATCTCAGGTAATACTAAACATAACTTTTTAAAAATACAAACGGGTACCTAATTGAGCTTCGTATACTGTTAAGTATGAGTACCATTATCACGGCAAGACTGACCATGATTCGTGTAATTACCGAAAAAATTAAAAAATCGTGAGTACCACTTTGCATTCTAAAAAGTTAAGGGTCCGCAATGACACAAGTACATAGCTGCGTAGATACCTAAGTTTAAAATCATAGGAAAAATAATTTTACCTGCATCTTTATCAGTTTTTACCATCAACGAATCATTCGTAGCATAACTGAAACCCGTGCCCACGGGATGATCTATCAACAAGACGTTTCTTCCTTTCACCTAAAAATAAATATCTTTCATTTTCACATTTCTAAGTTATATGTGGTAAAGTACTGTATGTAAGTAGTCGATAAATGAGCTGATACGCCACCTGTTGGTAAGCGGCCATTTTACCACGGCATCACCTGCGCTTTTGTGAAGGAAAAGGAAGCGAAGAACTTGCATTATTACTGGCTCTGTATTGTTGTGATCGAAATACGTATAACTAAACAATAAACTATTTCTCTGTTAATAATTTATTCAAATTACATTTTAAAAATATAATTTATATATAGTTACTTAGCAATAGTCGGAACGTTTCAAACGAACCCTCATGCGTTAAGATCAAAGCACAGGAAGACCAAAAAGGTGAATTTAAAAGGAGGGTAGTAGTGTATCACGTGGTTTAATAACGCTTGAATTTTATCAATTTGCAACCTTAAAAAGGAAGGATGTAGCATTAAATAACGTCATTTTTTAACAGAACACAAAAACCAACTTGTTCGAAGCAGGGGAAATTGACATGGACTTAAGATTGACGGAACCTGTTACATCTAAAAAATCAATTCAAATTGTCGTGATCGATACGAAATAGTTAAAACTACTATCATATTACCTTTTCAGGTATGTAGATTGTAGACACCTAAACTTTATCTTAAAGCTTGAATTATAGATAATGCAAGTCAAAGTAAAAACTTACCTACCCATGTATGGTTCCGAGGTTGCATATCCATATTAAGAGGACCTATTTCGGCAAAGTTGGCAACACCGCTGGCAGCCAAACCTGGACCGCCCTGTATCCAAATTATTAGCGGCTTACGATCTGCTCCATGCGGAGTGCCATCAGCATAATAAAGCCAAGAAAAAAGAAAAGCACCTGGTCGCACTTCTACATAATTCTGAATACTTTTCCATTGACGAGTATGTAGAGCTTCCAAGTAAGGATTTTGATCTAAAATACAATGGCATTAGTTGTTAAATACTTACCAAAATAGGTAATAGGGTCCTAAAATACCCAAAAACGAATATGTAAGTCTTGATGCAATGTCTTATTACTAAATTTTCTTTCACCTATCGTTAAATTTCTAATGAACAAAATTTATAGATATTGTTTCAATGCTTATTAATAAAAAAAAATAAGAATGAATGTAAATTCGCTCACCATAACATTTTATTTCAGCTGCCAAGTGTAACATCAAAAAAATAATTAATTTGTACATTTCAGGTTTGCTGTACAATATAAAAAGCTGTTACACACAATATTTGGAGTATTAAAGTACTAAAGTTCATTTACGCGCATTTGAAACGTCCACATTTACGCACATGAGACATAGCACTCTATCCAGTCATGTGTGCCTTCTGTGTTAATAATAAATGAGTTGATTAAGCAATTTAACAAAATTAAACCGGATCATCTTTCATGTCCTACGCCGCGGTCAATTGAGTACCTATATTAGTCACGCGCTTTATATGAAGGAAAAAAGACCCAGATGTACCAAACTTCCAATACCATTATTAACATTAAAATGATACACTTGATTAAAGGATTGGTTCAAACGTCACGTGTTTTGTCTCTGCGTCGATACAAAGGACTAAATGGTTCGAACCCGACTGCAATGTTCTGTGGTAAAGGTTGTCATTTGATATTTCAAATATAGAACCAAGGTTGAGCTTTCTAAGGTTAGGATAGATAACTCATACAATATCAGTCTAAGATTATGGGACTTGATCGAATGATAAAACCACTGGTTAAAAACAAAACAATTTATTTAAATAACAAACTAATAAATGATCCAATTAAGCTACCGTCCTCGTTAAGTTTTTTTGGCCTCGTTCTTTTACTGGTACTTGAAGATACTTGTGCTCCTTGAGAAGGGAATCTATTGCTGTTTACGTATCGTGGCACCTTCTGGGAAGTCGATGTTTGGTCTGGTCTATTTCTGGTCACTGGTTCCTCAGCTAACGAATATCTTGTTGGCCAGATTTGAGACGCTCCTATCACTAAGCCGCTAGGTGCACCCACAACCCCAGGGCGATAAGTAACCTGAGATTCCTCAATACCATCGTGAACAGGTTTCACGTGAACTACAAATATAAAATTTGCATTAATTTAACAATACTTACTTTTGGAACAGATAAAATCATAAGTATCACATATGTGTTTACAGATTATTGTACAAACCTGAAGGATCAGTGGCCCTTGGTGCCTTATAAACATTGCCACTGAAGACACCTCCAGATGCATAAGGTGGTCTTGTAGGCGGATAGCTGGGCCTCACAGGACGAAAAGTGACTGGAGGTTTTTTCGTTGTTTGATACTGTTGTCCGTGGAATGGAAACAAAAAGCCAAACGGACGGCCGCCGTTAAAGATACGATTGTTCCTACTCCCCTGTCTCCTTTGTGATTGTGGCGTAACTGCGTAAGAAAAATGTCTAGTCAAGCTCAACAGCGACATAGATTAAAGTAGCGATTAACTAAAATTATATTAATATTTATGCAACATTGTCTGTGATTTCCGTAAAATGTTAATATCAACATTGGTAGATACTATGCAAATTTAATGCCCTTTGATCTAAATACGGGGAGAGCGAAAATTGCACACCCAAACAAGTTTGGCCCACTATTTCCGCGATCAACATCTATATCGTACTTATAGCAAACAATACCTATTTGTATAATGTGTCCAAATACCTTTCTGCTCTGGTTACAAATTTGTAAAATTACGAAAAACGTTTGTAAATGTGGGGTATTACGTCTAGTAAGTTGGTTTAAAGACAATATAGCATTGGATAGATAATCATCTACTTATCTATAATTATACCTATTAGCTAAATTGTCGTTTCCATGTTATTACGTGCCTAGTAGGTAAGTAAATTAACCTAAATTTTTAAGTAACGCGATTGAAGATATATACCTACCTAATCCACCTTTAAGAATTCTGTCACTGATGAAATGGCAATGATTATTCATTACACGTAAATTTAAATCTCTACTATATACAAATTAATGTTTGTCTGTATGTCCTTTATAGAATCGTAGACGATACATTTAATCATGTGATGATCTTTAGCGAAGTTGTTGTGTTTGAGCCCACGAAGGTTTCT
>DWPA01000926.1:0-21091 GCA_018251375.1 Calpodes ethlius
CGGGTATTTTTTTTTTATATATTTATTTCGCTTTATTGTCTGCGTATAATATTCTCTGAATTTCGTCCTTATTTATTATTTGAAACTCTATTAGGGTTTGGTAAGTAGCCAAGTACTATTCTCTAATTGCTCTTTCTTTTTTTACGAACTTGTCTGTGTTATTTTATCCGGATAAGATAAATGTAATTCTTCTTAGTAAAAGACATTAGTTTCGGGAGCTTTTTAATCCTCAAAAATTTCATTAAAATTATCATCCTTGCAGTAATAACAGTCGATGCGAAGACAGCTAAGCACTATTACAAACCAATTCTTTACCTGAGTGATAATTATAAATTATTGAAATATTTTTATAGGTTGTTAATACTGCACTCAAACTGGAATGACATTATTATCAAGAGGCCTTTCGAACAGATCGAAACTTTAAAGGTCTTCAGATTCACAGTATATAAACGGAAACTTGCTTGAGTGCCATTTAATATCCTGCGTCTATCTGGCATATTAATATTAATTAACTTTAGAACACCGATTTAAAATGTCAAGTCTTTTCGTTCGCTGCCTCTTTCGTTGTCCTTAGCAGTAAAAAAGGCACATTGATTTATTTTTATTACCGTTGTACACTCGAAACTATATAAGTACACGTAAAAGCTTCTCAAGCATCTCAACCAGTTGATCTATTGATTTTGTATTACGTAGAATCAATTTAGTAAGCATATTTTTATGAGTTTTGTAACGATAACTGAACCGTCGGTACCAATCTCACTGCTGACGCACGCACGCACATAAATACGTAAATCTATGTAGTACATAGATACTAATGGAATGGAAACGTCATCCAACATTGATCGGCGTGGTTAATACGGAGAACTTGTGAAATTGGTTTTACCTCTGACAGACTTAGTTAGGCTTGTTTTAGTATTTATTTTGTTTACGCTAGACTTAACTGGAAGCATGAGGTCATCGGTTATTTGCATATTCAGTTGAGTGTTCGAATTATAAAATATTTAATTAGTACATAAGGTGTCGTCTTACAAAAAATACTGACTGCTTTAGTTAATCAAAACAACAAAAATCTGGGCGAGTTTCACAAGTACCGGTATTATAACGTTGCCCATTAGGTAAGACCGTCATTAAAATATAGGTATTTGTAATTCATGAATTCAAATTACTATAAGTATCTAAATCAGACGTAGCACATCAAGATAATAGACGTGTCACTGTTGAATTTGGTAGTAACGTTATAGAATAGTAATATTGTCCATACGATTAGACGTGGCATTATGTAAACGAATTTTTCTTTCATACAAATATAAACCTTACGGTTATGGTAATAGTGTGCTGCATTAAAACATATTTCGCTTGTCAAACTCCTACAGTTAGTAACAGCGCAAATCAATGTTTAATCTTATCGTTTCATTTGTGCGATGAATCCTTCGAGTGCTTAAATTGTCGCGTTCGGGATTCTCATGTCACAGAACTCGGAAAAAGAGATCATCTAAACCGCGGGTCACCCAGACGTTCCGAGAATTCATTTACATACCGAATGCGAGGAAAATATCGATAGTGCGAATTGTCTCATCAAAGAAATACTGTGAGAACGTTTGTAGAGAATCTTTGTTTATCGTATCGTTGAAACAGGCATAATAGGTATTCAAAGATATAAAAAGTGTATACAACCAAATTAAATTCACTACAAATAGATACTTTCCGCGGTAATGGCAATGTATTAATAAAAAAAAAAAAAAACTTTTTAGATTAAATCCAATATTCTGATCATAATCATAGATACATGGTGCATACAATATACGTTTGTATAACCAGGGGTCATTTTATTAATTTTCTTCACCAAGAAAGATCACTAAAGCCTTACATTTACAGTTATTTAACGCTTAGAACCGCAATAGTCGTACGCAATGTATCGTCTCAAGATAGCCTTAAAAAGCTACCTTGCTAGGATGAAAATGTTACCTACATGGCCATCTTCCTTCTAATTAGCGGTTAATATATAAATGTAAAGTAGTAATACTTCTATTGTCAAAAACACATTGCGACTCTTGTCGTCGTGTGCGTGTCAGCTATCCTAAGTAGACGATATTACCACACACATACATATTTTTAATACTTTAGGCAACCATAACATTTACAAGCTAACCGTCTAGACGTAATAAGACTATAGAACCTCTGTTTTATAGTGCCTAATCTATATTTAATGATAACATTTCACAATAATTATTAGAGAAAACTTTGGTATGACTATAGGTAATAAAAATAACGTACCTGTCTATAGATATATAATTTATTATGATTATACCTAACTCACAACATAATAATACTTAATTCATATATTGACATATCACTTGCGTGTTGTTATCTTGGGAGGAAGGGTTATTTTGTTTGTATTTTTTCTACTCTAATCAGTATTGCTTTAAAATTATTCCGTTAATGATTACAAATCATCAATAACATGGCCTTGATGAACATTACAATTGGTGCTAACAGACCTTATTATTGTAATGTGTTTAATTTAACAATATTTTTTATTTCTATAAAAACCTTAACCTACGCTTTAATAATTTCTTAAAATCGAATTCATTGATATAGTCATTATTTAATCTCGAGGGTTAAAAAAAATGTATAGCTAATTGTCATAACACTACAAAATTTATAAAGCATTGATTATAATTAAGTTGAGATAGACGAGGATAGCACGAAATAAAGTTCTTTGAAATCTCATTACCATTGTTATTAGGTATTATGTGTTCCAAGTAATTCAAGTTAGTCGTGATTGCGGTTAACTTAATGTTATTAATGGTTATTTGAATGCATCAAGGCACGCGGGTGTTGCGTCGCTGCCGGCTGGCCACCAGACATGAACCTCATCAGCACGTTTTTATAAACGAATACTTGTAATTTTAACATACGACGACAGAAAGCAATCTTGCTGTAAGTAGACAAATAGAAACTTTTCATTAGAGCCAAGAAAATTGAAAAATTTCAGAAAAATCATAACTTTTGACTTATCCACGCTATTTTTTAGAACAGTTTTCATGAATAGTCTACTACAGTTATAAATTGAAGTGAAAATACCTCCATATCTATGGTTTTTACCTGTTTACAACAAATGTTGTTATAGATAATTAAATTACATAGGACGTAAGTAATTTTTTGATTATCGCACAAATAAGAGATCTAGATGAATAAGAAAAAATACTGCGTAATTTTTTCTGATTACAACGGTATATATGTATAACTCATTTTCGATATTTTGGCTACTTACAGCAAAATTGCTTTCCGTCATATATATGGCTGTTTTTGTTTATACAAAGTGCTTGTCTTCTTAGATCTCGAACAGATGACCGGATTTGAGTGGGTTTTTTAGTCGAAAGATATCTACCGAGATGATCTTCAGTTATGTGTGATGGAAATAATGAGGTCAGGGTTTTTTTCATTTATCATAGTATAATTAATATGACGCGTACTTCAATACGGTGCACTGTTGTAATAGATCCGGTACCTATTATACATACTATATAACAATACCATATTTTGTTCGTATAATATTAAACTATAATAACAGAAGAAATACTTACTACCAGATAAACATCAATTACAATGATGTTCACTAACATCTAAGGACTGGGTCGTTGAAATCTAAAATTTTGCGCAAAAGTTTCCTTCATAATGAAGACATATTTTGAGGCTGGACTTTTCGAAAAACAAGATATACATATATTATATAAACTTATCCAAGTAATGCCAAGTAAATAGGACGTCACAATCACAAAAATCTTGTTTAGATTTTTCGAAAATTATCTGAGTTTACAAACTTTACACATCTTTAGATTATCACGTAGATCTCGAAGTATGAACGTTACTTTGTACGATGTTATTGCACATGTATGGAAGGATTTGATAATTTCTAACACGGATGTTTTATAAATTAAAAGTTTGTCGTTCGCTCTCGTCGGTACGCCCATGAAAACGTTTTTTAACATGTTTTAATGCTCAATACAATATTTAATTTAATTACCGTGCCATAAGATTTATGTCAGTATCTTTATTTCACGAGTGCAAGCGATGAGTGTAAAATTTCCCCATTGTATGAAGTGTAAGTTGTATAAACAAAACAATAAACAGTGAGTCGGTCAGTTCAGTTGCCAAGCACTCGAACAAGATTAATGGCCTATAGTTTTGCATCCTTCGCTCGCCGATAAACCAACAGAACAGATAATTTGAAAGAAAGGAAATACATTAATATACACTATCTCTTCAGCATTATTATTTTTCAGTAACAAAAAATTAGAGTGTTGGCGATTAGGTCCCAACACAAAAAATAATATCTATATGAATAAATTAATATTATACTTAATAACACCACTTTTTTTAGTAGATAATTTTTTTTTCAATCAAATTGTAGAATAATCATGTAATTTTTTTTTATAGTTTTTTTAATCCTAAGTAATCAGATATAATCGTAGAAAATAACTCTGGAATTTTCAGTAACTACTACGTTCCAAATAGGACTACTAAGAGAACACCTGTAATAGTTGAGTTAATTCAGACATAAACTTATACTATCAATAGCCGAAAAAGCTATAAAATGCGCCTTCTACAATAGACTAGTATCCCTCTCGACTAGTCGCATCGCGTCCGTAGAATGTCGACCCGTGTTGTTTTGTTATCGGATCAGTGTAGAATGAATGCCAATTACCCTCTCGCCGGCTGTCGGCAGGGAATACCTGTTGAGTTGGTGTTATCCTTGTACCTTCACCTTTTTTTCGTTACCGGTTACAGTTATGGTTGGAATCTTAATTTAACCTAACCGATTTACCGTAACGACGCCGTGGCTTCTTCGTTTCTAAGACCTTATATTTAAATTAATACATACTTTACTCAATAAATACCATAACATTCGCGCCAGTAACTTACCTGGCCTAGTATTTATAAAATTAATGTTTAATTATTACAACCCTTAAATATCCCACTGCTGGACTCGGGTCTCCTCTCACGATATGAAGGGTATAGGCCATAGTCTACCACGCTAGCCAATTACGGACTGGTAGACTTCACACACTTTTGAGAACATTAAATTAGTGTTTAAAACAAACTATGGATATTATAAGGTAACAGATAAATAGAAGTATCGAAGCGAGCCCGTACCGGTTACTTGTCATATGTAATTCAATATAATATAACTGCTAATAATATGTAATGTTTTCCTTGTTTATCTTCTTACACATAAGGAAAACTTAACGTTTTGATAAACTGCTGCGATCTGCACAAATATTGAGACCATCTAACGATAAAGAACCGCAGACACTTTTCGATTATTTATTTTGTATGCCAAATTTATTTTATGGTTTTCCTTTTAGTCCGAAACAACTTTACTTTATTTAGTCGTTAGGAACGCGTTAAGAAGTTACGGACGAACAACAAAACTCGAATACCACGAATTTGTCGAAAGTAAAGAGTGCATTAGGTATAATTTGATCGACAAATAAAATATAGCGTTTTAACACATACTTAGATAAGTGTTACACACAGTTATTCACTGAAATAAGTTATTCTGTGCAACATCATAAGGATTCAGAGTAGTATTAATATTTGAAGTTCGTTTCTGCAACTGGCTATAAGTCTATGGAATTCACAAAAAAAGTGTAAATAAACAAATACCAAAAAAGTGAGTCATTTCGGGTTTCGGCTTCTTTAAAAACTATATAATAATATTGTCTTGTCTCTGTTTCTAAGAGCTTTCATTTGATGGTATGGAGAACCATGCGCATCTTCACTGACCATCGGTCAATTTGTTTTCCATATCAGCCAATAAACTAGCAGAGAGACCATCTGATGGGAAATTGTCAATAGCTTCCATGAATATCATTACGAACTTACGCATCGATGCATTGCCGGCCAATAAAAGGAAAATAATTGGCTCTTAAACGTCACTCTTCCAGGTGATGTTTGTGTATTTAACGGCTATTATCAGTATCTATAGTGGTCATGAGAGCGAACATATTTCTACCAAAACTGATGATTGGTAGTGGTACTAAACAGCTAAGTAACAATTTTCTTATAACCTATTTATATATGTATAAAATATAGGTAGGTATCTATCATTTTTAATACTCATTTATTATTGTCTTAATTCGGTAACACAAAGATAAACCTTATGATTGCTCAAATACCAATTCGTGATAACTGCTAACATTGATATTATAATAACTATTTTAAAAGTAGCAGAAAAACTACCAATTGAATGTGAGTGGAGAACCCCAGCGTAGTGCGATGGCGCCGGCCGGGCGTAAAACTACGAATGATATAGCTAAACCGGATATAACGTACACTTGAACTGTAGATGGCCTATTCCTGGATCGGGGCCAATGCAAGTCGCGACGCTAGGGAACTATTCATCGCATCGTAAAGCGCCACCAATGTTGGTGCCTAAAAAAACAAAACACGGTGCACGTCACGCGAACCAACTACATTCCACTAGCTCGGGTATCAAACTCAATTACATACATATTAAATTGTTAGCTACAACGAGTTTTATGAACCTTACATCTTTCTAGGACGAATACAAAAGGAGTTTCACACGTTGTAATGGACCAAATTACGATTATTATACAATTATTAAAATCGTAAACAATTAAAAATTACAAAAAGTATGAAAACTGAAACTTTTAATTCAGAGAATATTTTCTTATTTAACGATCACACAATTATTATTCTTTTAAATTTGAACATTTTAATATAATATGCATTATGTCTGATCTAAATTTAATTAATATATAATGAAGTTTTAAATATACGATATAATATATAAAGAGCGACAGTACGCGGACAACCTTGCATCTCGACACTTCAGTTAAACATGTTTAGCGTTAAAATGAAAAATAAACCTTTCGGTTTTGCATTTAGCTGCCATCGACCAGGGCCCGGTGAGAAGGCCAACCAGATAATAATTTGCGAGTAAGCTCCTCTCGGCAAATAGCAAGGTCACACGCATTGTTAATTGATATTTCGAATAGTTCACTGACAAAGGAAAATAGTTTATCGTCATAATTGCGTCTGCGCAAAGGCAATACGATCGAGGGTTCAAAACATCCATTATCCTCACGCTTAATCGATGTTTAGACAACAATTAGAAAATATAAAAATGGCAATAACAATATCTTATTACATTGTATTCAATTTAACATGCAATAAACATGCATTGCTTAAAGATATATTAAAATACATACAACGTAATTTCAATATAATTAAATAGGTATATATACTATATACGTATACGTATACCAGAATTGCATACGCGAAACGTTATTTATAATTTAACCTAATTAAATGACATTTATGCTGATAAATGCATTTATATTAGTCGTAATATGTAACAACGACGCCGCGAGTTAATGAAATACATTTAACTGCAAATTATACCGATTGAATAATTTCAAATTAATGTTTAATATTTTACATACAAGAAACAGTAATAAAAATAACAATCTTATGGCCTTAAATAATTCACTACTACCGTGATAATGTCACACGTGTAATTAAATTATAATAATGAATGACATTTACGTTATGATATAAATTATAATTAATGGCGAAATAAGATTTATATATTTTGATCTTTTTGAAGCACCTAGTAATTTATAATTTTGTCTGTCTTAATTAAATTATTATTGATGATGGTCTGTTTTAATTAAAGGATATTTTATTATATAGATAATTTAATAGTAAAAAAATTGTAATAATGAGGAACATCTCAACTTACAATGTCTATCGAAATAAGCGGACGCGTAAGTGAACTTTAGTAATATATCAACATTAAATAAATATTATGTTTTTTTCCATAGCGATGTTAGAATAGCAACATTTATGTAATGCATGACTGATGATCGATCTGATAGATCGACCAATTACGCAAATTAGGCAACGTTGAGCTAGGTCGGGGCGGGAGCCATTTAGATGCATTAAATCTTTCATAATATCGACGACCGCTTTATACACACTAGTTCTCAAAGAATATTAGTTAGGAATATAGTTATGTTCGTGATTGATCATAAATGTTCTTGAGCCACAAAAAACACGCGATCAAGTCTTCTGTCTCCTTATTAATGAACTTGGTTCAGGTTAGTTATAGAGTTATAGAAAAAAATTCATGATATGGGTGCACTCACTATTTTGCAAGGATCTGGCAAATATCGTTATTATAATGTAGCTATTCAAATCGAATTAGAATAAATTTAAAAGAGTTGTTTCCCAAAATGCAAATTACATAGAGTGTATGTTTTTATATTAAGAGTAATTTATTCATGCACTAAGATATAGTGAAACATAAAAATACTAACTTTAATTTATTCTTTATTATAATTATGTAAGATTACCAATCTATTTATATATTAGCAGAATTTAAAATAATCCTGTTTAGATAAATTATTCCAGTAAATCGCTAAAGAACTATGATAAAAATATATGAAAATGTTCCAATATGACTTACTAGATGCAGATTATTTTAAATCTTTGCTCTGCCAGGAAAAGATAACCGGGAGGTGAAAATATCAGACAACATTTAAGAGAGCATAATAATTACTAGGAAATAGGAAGAATACTAAGCCACATAATATTATGCATTACGCAACGCGCAAGTACCGCAAACTCATAATATTGTTGGCATAATTCAGTTTTCGTGCATTATATAAATACTGTACTCGAATGAGATCGTGTCTAATCATATTTTAATATCTAATCCATTAATTAGCACTAGAATTATGCGTCATTTTTAGATAAAGACCAAATATATTCTTTATAAACTTAATACCTTCGTAATTACGCCTGTAATAAATATTTTTAAAATGTTTTTTTTTTTGATAAGGAAACTAAGTATTAAAAGAAAATTAGAGGGAAATTTAAAGTAGATGACACGTAGTGACGTCATAGTCTACGATAACAGTCATTATTTAAGTTTTGCGCAGTCTTAAGTACTCGGAACGGGAGCGCCACAAGAACTGAGGTACGGCCGGTAGTACCTTTACGTATTCTAGCTGAAAGCCTTGCGCTAACCCCAAAAGATAGTGATTGTTATGGACGTTGACATCACGCTTCTTTCTTTCTTGGCCAGCAACCCATCGGTGATGTGTTTACTGTTGCTGAGGGTCATAACCGGCGGTGATCATTTACCATGAGATGGATCTTTAGCTCATTTATCTGCTATTTACGAAGCGAGAGCTTATGTATGTTTATGCTCTTCTCTTTAAATATTTTTCTTATATATATTATTTCGTAATCATATCCAACTGCTAGGCTTGGGTCTCCTATGGCAAAGGGGGAAGGAAAGGGGGGGGGGGTTTAGGAAGGTTCTCATCCATCACGATGATAAAGTGTGAGAGGCGATCTTAGGGAAATCCTTATTCTTTATACCTATATGTAATATTCCTCGCGGTGTTTTCCTTCATCGAAGCAAATAATGATGAATTAGGTATTTTCATTCAATACAAGAACATAATTCAATTAATAATTAGTTCTCGGTAATATGATAATTATGTACATCATAATAAACATAATGAATGGGTAATACGCGACTGGATTACGACTGTTTCAAACCCGGCGCTGATAAGATAAGTAATACTAATACTCACTCTACAAATACCAACAAAAGTAAACAAAAACTGCAGATACTTAATCAACACGAATGATGAACGACCGAGCTCATAATTGTAGTAGGTACTTTTAACACATTGACATTATATTGCTTGTAGGTGCCAATAAAATTGTTTATTTATAAGTGTTAAGAGTTACATAATGTTCCTATAAGTTCTCCTTACTATAAAATATACACATATCAATAAAGAAAACTTAAAAATATTCCCTAAAAACGTTTTTTTAACGGTAATTTTTTTACGAAAAGGACTGACGTGATACAGTTTTTTGGTTTTACTAGATAAACTAATGCCATGAGACATCTTATGCACGTTACCGTTTTTTTTTTTAACTATAATATTTATTCATTATAATTATCTATTACTGTCCCAAAGCTAGGCTAGGGTCTTCTCTAATATTATAAATAATATAAGCCACAGTTCATCACTCTGGTCAAGTGCGGATTGGCAAACATTACTCACCTTTAAGGACGTTATGGTGGTCTCTTAGGTGTGCAGGTTTCCTGACGATATTTTCCGTCAGCGGAGTAAGTAAGTGAGGATATTATTTCTTAAAAGAAGTACGTGCAGGATTCGTACTCAGACCACCACGTACTGGTACCCATCGTTTGAATCACTAGGCTTTCACTAACTAAAAGTCATTATTAATCAAACAACTCCTAAAAGGGATATAGCGTGATCTACGTGTTTCTATGCAGTGGATGTAAATTATTATTTACTCTCCATCATCAGGAAACCATCATCAGGTGACATGAACAAAGCTAATCAACGCTAATGAAATAAGCCCAAAGTGAATGAGTTTAGTAGTTATTCCAAGATCCCCTCTCTCACCTTCGAGCTCCATCATCAGTCGAGCTTAGTGTACCATATCATTGACTTTTCTAAACAACATACAACTGCCAACGTCCATAAAGATGCAACACGAAGCAGTGGGGGAAATTCAGGTTAATACATTGTTAGTTAGGTAGTTAGTTACAGCTTGAACTAATAAAAGTGTTTTAATAAAGAACTTTGAAAACTAGAACAAAAAAGTACAGTAAATCTAGGCGTGGAGCCCCTACGGGCAGATGAAGTGAAGCTTTGCAGTATAAAATTCAAAATTGGAAGTCATTTAATTTATTAATCTTAATATTATTGTTTACAAACAGTTGCATAATTTACCTAATATTGACGACGTGCATGTGTACGAGGCACAGCGACCAACAGTAATACTCCTGCCACATCTGCATTACCATTATTTTTAACGGCAGCACCCATATTACCGCGTTAATTTTAATATATCTTAAGCTCCATTTTCATACAACTAAATGCAACCGTCTCCTAAGTCCACTAAGAAGTTTCACATCAAAAACGGAATGTACCAGTTATATCAAACATTCGATAAAATAATAAGGTTGGATACTACTTTGATCTATAGCGTAATTATTCTTTTCGAAAACGAAGCGAGGGCGGATTATTAGTCAATAATAAAGGTTGCCGCCGTCTCGCCCTCAGAGCGGGTCGTGCGTCGACCTTCGAACTCCGAATCATTCGTGCGCTTGAAACTTGAAGACGACTAGGAGACACGATTCCATCGTCGCGGTAATATAGCTCGGTGTGTGTTTTGAGCGCTGAACTGAATAACAATCAACTAGGTATCTTGCTCACACCCATACTGTTGCGACCACTACAGTATTAACCGAAGTTCTTTGCAGAAGTAACTCGGGTTGAGTTCATCACTACACTCACTGGTCTCCTGGAGAAAGTTCAAGGCGCGGCTCCGTCCCTATTACTCGGGCAAAAAATCGATAATGATCGGGAGTTGCCCGAAGCGAGGCGAATGAGCACGAAGTTATTCGAAGGAACTCTACCTTCTCACCTTCTGTCATCACGAGTGATATAACGGACGCATAACACATATTAACCACAGATTAATAAAAACTTAAATCACAATCGCTTGCCGCGTCACCACCGTCAAGGAACTGTGCGTACATACCTAATACGTATACAATAATACACAATCCATTGGTAACGGTCATTGGCAGAATGATTCCACATCGGAATACGTAAAAGATTCAATGGCGAGCGTCGCCGTCAATTAAATAATATCATTAGATGTTTCCGCTGTGATGGCAGCACGTGTGGAATTTTAAACGGCAACCAGCTTCGGTTCGAAATTAAATATGACGTTATTAATGCTGCCATAATAACAATGAACACAAATTAACGTGCAATTTAATTTTAGAATGATATGTTACTGTCAAAAAAATTACTGTTTTAATTAGATAATTGTTGCGTTGAAGAAAATGGTTTATAAGTGTTATAATATCAACCGGCTTATATCATTCGCGACTGACGCAATCCATCTGAAACTTACGTCACAGAGATAATCAAGCATTATCTAATAAAATGTAACTGGAGTGGTAAAGCCGAGCTTCGCTCAGAGTCTGCTTGTACAGTTCCGAACGTACAAATTTGTTTACAGATGGCGCTAATTATAATATGAACGTTTGATTTATTCTAATAGGGATTTAATAGGAGTGAGATAGATGAATTCTCTCAATCCTCTTTTATTTCTTCCTCAGAATTGAATTTTGTTAATATGATGATAATAGGTTGTATAGGTTCCATAAGTGTACTATATACATAAGCCTATCATAATATATTCCGGAAAACTGCATTCAAATCGGATGAGAAGTTTCTAAGATTAGCGTGCAGAAACATGCAGACAAAATAAAAAAAAAAATGTTTTAAGTTCTCTTGTGTATACAAAGGTCCCCATTATGGATATATTTGCCGTGTACAGGCAGCAATCGGTTATAGTTTTGTTATAAGTATCCATATATGTGACCAAACTCGAAGTGAATTCTTTCAAATAAAAAATATCCAAAACTGTTAATAAAAGATAGATGACGCACATTAAAAAAATAAACTGAGTCTATTAACCAATAATACAATTACTAACCAGAAAGTTTAGAAGACAAAAGTAAGTAAAAAACAAAAACAACTTATAACGTTTAGAACTACGAGTAAATTAAAACAGTAGGTATAATTTTCGCACTGGGAGGTTACAAAACGCGGAGTTGCAACTCGGGCCATATATAGTCAATCTCGTGTATCGAAAATAACTAGTGTAATTGTATTTCACCGGCGTGATAACGTAAATAGAGCACAAACTGTGCCGCATACATTATTTCCAATGTGGCGCGCAGAATGCGTATACGCAATCGCATGGAGTCGGGCGAAAAAATGTCATTAGCATTATAAGTAACTAGTTATAAGTTACATACTTGACAGAACTGTTTCGAAACAGATTCTACACAAGCGTATTTATGTTGAGGTTGAATTTATCAAGTCGTTCACCTGTGTATTGACTTTATGTTAATAACGCCTTTGTTATTCATACGCACTTATTATAATTAGTTTCAGTACATAAAATATACTAATGTATCTATCTTGTGCTATCATTTTTATATCCGGTTTTTTTTTATTTTATTTTTTTATTCCAGCTCCACAGACGGTTCGTCTGTGCCTTTTTTTGCCTTGATTTTTTAATTTTTTTTTTTACATAGCTCCACGTTACCTTTGCAGCCGCTGTTCTTCTTGGCCTCAAAGTTGGTTTTCCCGTGGACAAGTAGTAGCGGCAGCGCATTTTTTATATCCGGTTTGTAACGGTGTAGTTTATTTACTCATTATTTTGATTCTTTATTGCTAAAAATTAAAGCATAATCTATACCTACTCATATTAATATTGAGATAACGTTTATGAGTTTGTATATAGGAAGTAATCTTAGAAACCACTTAAGCGATTAAAAAAAATCTTTCATTGGTAAAATTATATCACTAAATGACATAGATTATAAACTATTACAAAGTATTTATTGCACTAGTTCGTAGTCGAAGCCGCTATATAAAAACATTATCGATATTCAAACATTGAAACCAATAGGATCTTCATCATAAAATATAAGTATCGTTCTATTGCTAATAACAAATACACAGAATTTTCTCTTTAAGTAAATTCAAGAGTTCGCAGGATAAAAAATAAACGAGTCTGGAAATATCGTTAAAAGGACTCTCAATAACTTTCTAGAAACATTCGCTTAGATAATACACTGAATAAAGATGCTTAACATCAGAGTACTAATGCATTATAGCTTATAAAACTATTATATAACGATAACTGTGTTCAATTTAAAATCATTGGCAAATGTGTATTAAATAACTGTACTTAACAACTTTTTCACTATCTTTGTAAAATAAGAATAAATTGCGGACATAATTAAAGTCGCCATTTTCAGTATTTTTGTATTACAAAAGTAATTGAGTAATACGTTAGTTACGTAAATACGAATTCCAGATTTATATTTAAGATAATCGCAATTATATAAAAAATAGTAATAGGATGATCTCAAGTTTATATCTATTGAAGATTATGAGAGATGACCAAGTAAAAATATGATCGACTTTGTACCTATATCGCTTTTAAACTTGTAAAACTATTGATTGACGGATAACTTTAAACTAAAATGAACTGTTAGGGTCTCCTTTCATTAATAAATATGAACAAATTTCTCTTGCACTTAGTGTCAAAAAAAAATAACATCGCAAAACCTGTCCATGTCAGATTTTAACATAAAAATTGGTACGTATATTAAATTTATATTCAATTATAAACTATAATTATCCAGAATGTCAGTCGAATATGTCTGTTTGGTTAATCAACAATAAAGTTATCGAGTATAAACTAATCTTTTCCGTTAATCGAATCAGCGCGCGCGATATCACGCTGAAGCTGGAGCCTGGGTATTGGCGTTATCTTAGTCAGGATACGAACCGTGTTCCGGTGTCCGCGATATCAGAGCTAGCTCCCCACGCTTCGACGCCAGCATTGATGCCTCCCCAGTACCATTATTTACATACGGTCTAATGCTGATGGATTGCAACTTGTGAAGAAAATTTTAAAAGCTTTTGGTGCAAAATAGCACATATTAAACCAACGAACGGACCTTGAATATTGTTCAAAACATAAAAAACTCATAGGCTACAAATATTTTAGTTATTTAATTGGTAAGCTAAAAAATCACTAATCATTACTACTACAATTAGTACATCAGTTATGTTATTGCTCTTAGGTTTGTATGAGAACTGTTGAAGATAATTGTAAAACAGGTAGGAAGCAACTGTATTCACAGAATCCATGTCCAGGGTACTGTTACGTAGAAGAGGACTGTGTTCAGAAATTTACGTCTAAAACGCAATGGATCTATACATAGGTACTTGCCTACCTATTTACAACATATCATTTGCTTAAGCTTATACTGCAAACACGGAGATATCTGAGCGTTTGAAAAACATGTTTGTAAGCTAACACGACCGATTAAGTTCCGGGAATTCCCCGAACTCCTTCCAAGACCAATCACGCTCAACATTATCCCTATCTACTCGATATAATAATATGGCTCATTTATCAAATAAGAACAGTGCCAATAACATAGATATTATAAATTGTGAATACGAAATTGCGGCGGAACGAAATTTGTTTGTACGTAATACGTCGTACGAATTAGGTACATAATCTTCCGCAAAGTAGACTTAACAGTCTACTGACGTACTTGGTTCGGGTTTCCTTTCACATAGTCACTAAGCTAGCCAAGTACGTATGGATAAACATCACACATTGAAAACATAATGAACTCTCGAGCGAGCTCACTGAGTTGCCGAAACAAACGAGAGAAAAAGAAGCGAAATGAGAGACGCGAGCACAGCCAAAACCCAAGAGATCGAGTCACCAGCGGAACGAGTCTGTAGCAATTCCATTATTAACACGTCTCAAGTCCCAAGAGATAACTCAGAATGGTGGTTATAACGTATTAGCTCGCATTGTCGGTCGTATCATTGATCGGATGTGTACATTTGACACGGCCAGGGCCCAAATTCGAAGCCCCACAACGCAGTTATGGCTCACAATGAAACCCGGCCCGAGTTCCTTTCCATCGTACGCGTCCTTCAATTAACCGCCTTTAATGGAGTTCATTCACGCGACCCTCGTTATTCAATGAAATCGGCGTTCATACGTAAACCATAAAACAAGTGAACGGATACAAAAAAAACGCATTTAAAGCATCATACAATTTAGACTTAAAATTGGCTTGAACATTGGATCGAATAAAAAGCTTTATACACAAAAGGTCACTCATTTTTTGTGTCTTCTTACTTTGTTAGTAAACAAAGTTATTCAGATCTTAACACGTGACCAATGTCTTTCTTTTTTGCGGCTTGCGGCATTTTGGCACGTGAACGTTTTCATTTTTGTAAGGAAAGTTGTGATTATTAATGTTCTGAAAATACTATAGGTATGTTAGATAATATATATTTAATGTAATGTGGTGTTTCCGGGTCGATGTTGTCAAGTTTTAAGGATGCCAACCGTAATCAAGCATTTAACTTCCGGTATTATTTATGTGTTTTAATTTAATTTAACTATCATCCCATTCCTTATTTTTTAAGTCACACGATAATTTAGAAGCGTTCGTAAAATTTAAAGTTAAGTCCATTTATTATAATGTTTTATCATACTCAATACATAAATGTAACTTTTATTTAAATAACTCGATTCATACAGACATTACATTACATTCATTAATTTATTTACGGTATGGTACGGACCGTAAAACTAAAGGTTTCGTAGCCATATGTACCTACAACCTTACCTATATTTAAGTTAGTTAAAAATACGATAAACATGTACCCAATATCTTTGAAAATTTGCCTTTACATTATAAATAAGATAGTCTTACTTATATTGTATATATTTATTTTAATTCATTACAGACAACGTAATAAAAAAAATGCCTCACAATATTGAAACTCTGACAACCCTAGCCCTTACCGTCACACGCGCTGCGGTTTCTGTGTTCTCGAGTGGGGCCCGTAAAGATAAAGTGCGGCGCGGTGCGGCTGTGGTCGGAGGTATTAAGGACTAATAAGGATGTTCAACTCCGTGTGTTGTTTAGAAGGATCTCACCCTTCGATACGGACTGAGGGACGGAAGGGTTAATGTAAAGTAGCATGATAAAATGATTTAGTACGCCCAATTTTAATTCTCAATTGATTCAATTTAGGATCAAAGCTAATTAAAACGTATGCAGAAAATTACTATTTGATGACTATGTTTCAGCTAATGACATTTCGTCCAAAGTGGTAAGTTCAAACTCAGACACGATTTTATGTTATCTCATACATATTAACTTAATATGCATGATACTGTAGAAAATGCTCTGAGCTCAATTTCTTTTCAAAACTGAAAGCTGTGGGTGGCCCCAGGGTTAGATGATTAAAGTGATGTAGCAAAAAGCAGGCTACACTTAAGGATCCAATAACTGAAGCAGTAAGTGCTAAGGAAGAATATGATTCACCGTTCGATTGGTGAGCTGACATTTGAATAGTTCAGGGTTTAGAAGGATTAAGATCCGTTAGAGTAGTGCCATGCAAAATCTGAGGGAAGATTCAATAGGCAATAATAGTAAAAGTCTACCTTTGACGAAATTCCACTAAAAGTAAAAACGCAGTTGTGCAACACATAACCTATATTTTAGTGTCCTTGAGTTGGTTTGTATTAACGTAACCAGTACTCAGTGTACCAATAGTTAAGGTCTCGTTTAGTTCGACCCAGTCCAGCCGGAACGCGAATATTGAAACAGTGTTTTGTTAGCCGTATTGTCAATAGCATCCGGTTGAGAGATAAAGACGTGACAGCGGCTATGAATAGAGATTCCACGAACCGACTGCTGCTGTGATAGAGCACGAGAAAGCTGTTGCATTTAGTTGCAAATTTACATTGTGTTCTTAAAAGTGCATTGCATATGTACATGTGGAGCACTGCAGGTTACGTTACGCAAAACTTAAAGAACCGCACCGACGAGCTTGAAAACATCAAATTTTTTCATTAAATTTTATGAAAATCAACAACTCTTCACCGTCGGTTATGTGAGTATTCTCGTCAAAAAAAGGATACAACCTCGGCTTTGACCATAAAAAATCGATACGAGTTTTAAAACTAATCAAAGATATGATATCGTAAAGCCCAGATATTGAAGATTAAAAAAACTCAGACATTATCGGATTTTTGTTATGGACATCATCTCGACGACGTAAATGAATTGTGCGGGAATGACCTCAATCAGTCAAGTAGCTCTGAAATTACACGATCACTAATGACACTAATGGACGCACCTACGATAAATCCCATCCCCTTCACGTTCTAGATAAAAGATGTATACATCCATGAGCTACAAGTATGTATGGCTTGTAATACCGATGTGCATGGATGCGTTTTCAGGCAAAATAATAACGAGCGGAATTTCACAATACGATGCGGAGAGCATACCTACGCAGTCCATTATAGCAACAACTGACGTAGCTCAATCAACGTAAAATTTTACCTCAATGCTTTGTGGAAAAACATTAAATCGATGACTGTACCATTACCAAGGAATGGTTATTGGTATAAAACCCAATGACCTTTTGTCAACTTCAAAATGCTTGTTTACTTGTAGATGCATGCCGAAAATACAAATTAGTATAAAACATTGTCGTTATGAGTGATATCAAAGGAAAAATACACAATTGAGAGTTGAATGGTTGTTCTGCAAAGCTAAAGTTAAAATCTTCAAGAAATTTTACGCCTAAAAATACTAAAATGAAAGTGAAGACTACTTCAACGCAAGCCAGGTATACAAACGTAACTTAGTTATAACAAATTTAAAATTAAACCAACCCGAGCTCTCGAAGTTTTTCATGTTAATACAGATAAAATAAATACAGCACTACCTCATACATCTGTACCAGTCGATAGTGAATCAAGCAGTCTGGAGCAGACGAGGTCGTCGTTTTCAATAATAATAAACTAGTATAGTATAAAAAAGACCAGAAACACCGCACGTCAAACATTCCTTCATTCGTGAACAGCTGTTAGACGAAGTAAATGAGATGAACGTTGTGATTTAGACGAAGTAATAGTTATTGGCACTCGCCGTTTCCTCATTAGAGATCGTTGTTGTACAAACTGCTTCATTAACTGTGAAACACTGGTTAAATTTACGGTTATGTAAAGCGATTAGAGGTGAGAAAATATTGAAAAAAAAAATTGCCACCAATATCTATATCAATTAATCGAATTAAGGGCTAAAATAACTACCAAATACAAGGTATAAAGAGGTAAAGTAAATGCTTTGTGTTTATTTAATTGTGAAGCGACGGTGCATTTATGCAATTAGTTTTTTGGGTTTATTACATTTTCTTAAATTCGAAGACTTAATTATACATTGCTGTATTACTTAAGGACACTACTAACGTTGTTTTATGGTTCATACAGCAATATACAGCGAAATGTCTCTGAATTTAGGATTTCTTTATAAGTCTTCTAATGCCCGTCTTTTACTTTATGAATCTGTTCGATAAACTTATTTATATAAACGAGAGGCATAAAAAGGATTATAAGAAGCGTTGCTAATTACTCCCTACGTCAGAAAGACTTCATACGTTTTGTTAAAAATTATAATCTGGATATCTTTAGGTAGAGGCCAGATTTCCTTTTTTTTTGTATTCAACAACGCTGTCTTACGTCGGTTATATTAGTTGTGAGATAAATTGAGATCATAATTGTAGATTTTGTTAATTTTTCAGTCTCTCCTGGATCTTTACCATATATACTTGTAACCCGATCTTATCCAAACCATGTCATGAGGAAAAAATATAATATAATAAGTGCTAAAGCACCTCTACCAATGTCCCTTATGCTCTGATATGCATCATCTTGAATTATGTTAATCTTCATTAAAATCCTAATACGAAGGTATTATGTTTAGACAATGTTGCCTCTCAAACCTATTAACCACGACTTAAGTAACAAGGGTCAACGACTTGATAATAATGCCCAAGGCACGAACGAGATGCGCTATCCATATCCAACCATACTTCGAGTACGTGAGAAGCGATAACCAGTAATCTGTAGCATGATAACAAACCCAATACACTAGATTAGATCGTAAATCGAACTATAAATACTACCAATTCAAGATATAGTACTCTATACGATATACATACACTAACTATAGAATTAATTGATGTTTACAAAACAGTTCATTTACAAATTGATAACGGACTTTAAGCTGGTTTTTTAAGTATTAAAATTTAAATTGAAATTTAAAAGGACAAAAATAACATTTTCATTATTTTCTAAATTAGACATCGTTGAAAGTTTAAAACAAACATTTAACTTTTAAATTTTTAAGAAATATTCTTAGGTTTCAGCTTGAGTTCTTTATTTTCCCGATTTAATTTTCTGCTCGATTTTGCAAACTTTGGTGAACTTTATCAGACTTAACATCGCTGGTGATTAAAAACGTTCTCTTGACGTAATTACGCACAGTTGACGCACGGAGCTGTCGCGCGGCTGTTTTGCAAGCGTTGTCCATAAATAGAAATATTAGTCACCGAGACCCGTTTGGCTTTTAGATCATTTGAAAACCTCAGATCTTTTCAAACAGCAATTTAATAAAAGTCCTCGAAAGTCCTAGAAACGTAAAATCCTTTTGCACAGCAACAAAGAATCACAAAAGACCTTTAAAAGTTGACTTCTCAGAACAAACCCGACCAATAAACGTTTGAGTATATGTGGAACCGGTAACAGGCTCTGAATTCCATTGCGATGAGTGTACAAGTTGCGCCGAGCACATCCTCGATATAATCCGTAACACCGCGAATATGCAATCACCTGTTGTGGCTGTAGTGTCGCACGTTTGATATTACTAGGGCTCGAACCCGGAAGCGATACGATTGGAAGCGCTGGCGCATGTATCAGCAGGTTGAAATTACGCTCTCTTTACTCCAACACGTTTCTTATTCAATATCCACTTATGCAAAACCGAGGTGCCATCGACCCGAGCTAAAGACGAAATGATGGATTTTATATTACCTACTTAAACGCTCGCCAGCAACCGCCTAGACTCACTCGCTAGATTACTGAGAACTTTAAATATAAAGGGTCATGGGCGCTCAATATTACGAAGCAATGCAGCTTTAATATGTACGAGGATACTATGAAGTGACTCGCAATTACTGCAAATTAACTACAAGGTAGTTATGTCCATGATGGCTCGTGGAATCATAATGCAGACGTAAGATAAATAACTCGTGTTGGAAGAGTTGGAAACAAACAAAGCGAGGCTGCTCGGTACGCAACTAAGGCATGATCCGTCTTCACCACACTGTTACATCACGCGCACTTTCTAACAGCGACGACGTGCCATAGGATTTATATTGCTATCGGGTCTAATTAAAGTATCCGAGCGAGGGATAACGGCCGACAACTACGTTTGAATTACACGTTGCAGGCGGATACTGTCAAGATGGTATGTAATTGGAAACAATAGGATTGTGCAACAGATCCAACT
>DWPA01000927.1:0-21084 GCA_018251375.1 Calpodes ethlius
AATTAAAAAATATACACAACTTGATGTAAAGTAGTAGTTTCCTTTATAATAATTCAAAAAACAAAATAAAGATAAGTTAATTTGTAGTATCGATATACTATTACGTCACAATAGTCATGTAACAAGTACGGAATATGAAGCATATTTTACAAAACATGATTTTTAAAGTATAGCTTTGTATCAAATATTTTCTATATAAGGTACTACGGCGTGGTTTAAAACACTTTCCCTAAAACATTCAATATCTCAATTAAGCCGAATAACGCCAGCCTGTCACTGGTCGTGGGCTGTGAACTCCCACACATACTTCGACCTTTTCATGATGTAATGTATGACAAATGAATGTTATTCCTTAAATGCTGATACGACTGAATATGCATAAGCACTTTACACTTATACATGTTAAGATATCCGCTTAACACATAATGAATGCTAGTAAGTGTTGTGTGAGTATAAATGTTCTTGTATTTAAATTGTCTTATTATCTGGTTATCTTAAATTAATTAAGCAGGTTATACATGCTGTTAGATGTTCGTTTTAATATATGAAGATGTAATGCCGAGAATAATGTACTATTTACGTCAAGCTTGGGGTACACACACACGCCATGTACAACACTACGTAAACAATGACTTCTAACACAATTTAAAAACAGGTCAACTTCAAATTGTTAGCTGTTGCATAGACCATCGTGTACTTGAAAGTCACGCTGTAACTACAGCTGACGTTTGATAAATCATAAAACCTTGCGTAGGAGCCCAAATACTTAGCGGAAACCTTAAAAAATATATTAATAGGCTCTGGTACGCGTAGGCCCTGGCGTCACACCCACAGGACTGGTTCCTCTGAAGCTATTGATTTTCATTTCAAATTATAGAGCAGCCCACGCGCCCTTCCCGTACGCATTCTTTGTGCGTTCAAGTACACCAGCGACAACGACGGTCACTCGCTTAGCTCGCATTCTTAATAAGATTCATAGCGTCATTTCTGCCAGGCTCTGAGCTGGGTTAATGTAATTAATAATTGGACGAGATTATATATTAATTTTTGTTTGCGAAATTAACAAGTTTTAGTATTAATAATGTCTTAAAACAATTACATTTCTTAGCAATGTTTGCAATTATAGCCAAGGTATAAAGATATAAATATAAAATTAGGAGCTAAGAAAAAAAATATTTAAATTAAAAAGCAAGACTAAAATGTAATGCTTAGAACTAGATTATCTCTTACAGATGAATTCTAGTTTTATATCTAAACGTTATAACAGCCCCTTACAAACATTGCAAGAGCAATAAAAAGGTCAAGCTAACTTTGCTTTCAAAATTGAGTATTCATCTATACATGAAAGGGAACATGAATGGAATTCGTCCTACAGATTACATAAGAGTACTCGTAATGCACTTGGTATAGCAGCAAACCTTTATGAATATCATTACTTTTAAATTGTTCTTTTTTGTCGTTCTGACCAAATTCCTTGAAAGCTTGATGACAGTTTAGTAACTAAGATGTTGAGAAGTGATTAAAGGTACCATTGTTCGCTTACTAATGACACTTACCATCCTATTCACGACCATAGAAAACTATCTCTAATTAGCTGAACGATCACGTCGCTAAGATCAAGCGTTGATACCTGTGGAGCAGTGTCGTGGGAACGGGCAAAGAATAGGAGTCTAGATGAGCCAGTTTTCTAAGAGATGTGGTGAGTTGAGCCTAACGAGGTCGCTCGGAGCGATAATGAGTAGCGTGTCAATATGCACTCTGACACGTTTTCTATATCTGTTATTTTCTCTTATGCTACGGCTACATTATCGGGCGAATGTTCGCACTGGAATTGCGATAACGCGAATCTGCCGATTTCCACTATAGCTGCAGGACCGGCAAAATAATTCGTCCACACTTCTTGCGATAACAGCAAAATTTACATCTATTCTTTTACAATAACACTTAAAATATCGTTATTTTTATGTACGTTTCAGGGGTATCGGTATGAATCATAATTTCTCTCTTACTCACTGTCATAATAATGAAAAAGGACAGCTTTAACGCTTATAATTATGCTCTATAATTTTATTTGATGCGAGTTCCATATTAGGTAACGGTGGCCACTTCAGGTCGGTTGACATTTTATCATATAAAATCAATGCCTGTTTTGAATGGTTTTAATTAAGCAACCCACAGCATGTTGGAGAGCGATTGGAACAGCCTTGGCTCCTACACCTCCACGCTACCCACGGCTTACCCTCATTTGGTCATCGATGTGGGCGCAAACGCCTAATCACGGCTAAACAACCTTATAACGACCCCGGTAAGACTCACTTTAGCTGGAGGGTTGCGGAACCGTAAACATCAAAGGTAGGCAGCGCCTACGCTTGAACTTACAATAATTGCAATAGGTAATGTTATTTAACTCCCTATTAGCATGACTGATTTAATTTAGACGTACTAGAAACAGCCAAAAATTACTCGGTAATAAATGTGTCTTGTAAATTTAATAGGCACAATGAATTATATGCTACAATATTCAGTGTGTGCTGTTATTGTTGTGAGCTGCAGTTTGTATTACATTAGAATCTGATATTGAAGAAACCAATTCACATTTGAAGAAGAAAATTATCGTGTTCTATCTAAGCAAGTAATTAAACATGAAAATTGTAATCTCATGACAATATTTAACTATGTAGATAAAAGTGCTTCCAACTTAGATATAAATGCAATTTTGCAATCAGTGTAATTTTTAAACATTGTGAAGCAGCGTGTTAAAGGCCTTTTGTATCTTATCACGCTTTAATCTGAGTGGAGTATAAGTAACATTCCCGATAACACTATCAGTAAATCTAATATTTTATTAGCCCCTCCATTGTTCAAATCAATCTAAAACGATTTAACTGATCGGTAGTTCATTGATGCCTATTATCTTGTATTGCACAATACATGTCGTGTTATCAATATCAATGTAAACAAATATATTATTATGGATTCCTGAATTTGTGTATATACATTTACCGACATGATTGTCTGCATATCGTCACGTGCAAACGATGTTTTGAAAACTAAGATTGGAATGCAAATAATGTCCCAATTAAGATCACCATTAGTAATACTATTACAGTTATACTATTACTTCACCAAATTTAAAAATGCTAAAGTGTAAGGATGTTAAAACCACCTTTTTAGACATCGTTTCACCCATATTTTATGATTTTCTTGGATAAAGTTTAAAACCGGCTGGACTCGTTCCAGTGTTTGCTTTCATGTATTTTATTCATCCGTCCAAAATAGTAGTTATTTCGGCGTAACGCGATACCATAGTATAATCAGATACGCTTGTCTGTCAGTTGCCTTCGATATTTTCGTCAAATCCCCATCGTCCACAGCGAGACGGCGTGTGAAATAAACCATAAAACGATCTGGCGCAACGCTCGTAACTTACCACGACAGCACTAATTTTAACTAACTTCAAAAATCTCCAAGGCTTTTATGCCTACGCTTCGTATGAGTCAGTTGATGGGTACTTGTCTTATCGGTACGAAATTAAAGAAAAAGTCCATTCTGGAGTCCGGGCCTCGCTCTTTATGGTCAATGTGAACACAACAAGTTTTTGAGAATGAGGCAAACTGAAGTTGCTTAAACAGTTACATCCACGCAATTTGTCAGCAGTAAAGTTCTTAAAATATTATGATTGTGTCGTACGCAGTGATTATATGAAATCTTTATTTGGTTTAGTGATGCAAATCACTGGTACGTGGGCAAATAGCAAAAAGTATCGATACGTCGATGAAGAAATCGAGTGTTACTTGTGAGCTACTGACACATTTCCTAAGTAGCTTATTTTAATGCGAGTAAATATTGTACGATGTGCCACCAACACATTTGTGAGAACATCTGGTATTGTATTTTAAACTGACGTCAACTGTACCTTTGAACCGAATGAGAAAATTTTACGCTTCACGGTCAGTTTCTCCAACAGGAATTTTTATACAAAGACATTAATATTATTATCAATCTATTTATTATTAGCCATTTAGCTTGGTGAAAACGTTTCAATAATATTTTTCAAGTATAATCCATGTTTCTTTCAGGAGAGATGACATTTCTATGTTTAAACATCCAACTGTATTTCTTTCAGGATATATGGTTCTAGATAAAATCAAGTGTAGTCGTAAGTTTTTCAACTCTTTTCACTGAAGTCAAAATTGTCATTAAAAATAAACAAGCTATTATTTCTAAAAAAGTTTTTTTTTAATATTAAACATATTAAACGAATTAATGCTTTTATCTGCTTCACAGACTGTAAGACCAAAATTAAAGCTAATCGCGGTTACTAGCACAACGTTTACAATCATCATTAAGGTACTAATTAAGTACTTTTGATTTTGATTGGCTGAGAACCATTGAGATTCTTCTCAAGGCTGTACCTCAATGTAATGGTGTGTTTATACGCGTAGTATTGCCAATCTTCAACACAGGTCGCAAGATAGGTTGGGTATTCCACCAAGCTGCAAAAGTGCGGATGAGTAGGTTCGAATAAACTGCAGAGTGTCAGCATTGAGATAGGCAGATTTACTTTGACGTTTTCTTCAGTTGGCTTAACGTTTTTCCAAAGTACGCAAACATTTTCGTATTATATTTCCAATATCGTGGACAGTATAGCGAAATTTAAACCATAAACGTTCCCTTCTTTTCTTATAGTTGGTAACTGATCTATAAAACGTTTGGTACTGATGTTCATGTAAGACGATGGCTATTTGACCAGCAGATCTGCTATTTGTCGAAGGACCCTTCTGCTATTTGTTGGCTATTCACACAAAAAAATAGCAACAAGAAAAACATCTCGATTAATAATGCGTTAGGGTAAGGGCCCTACAAAACATGACGCCAATCAAGAGGTGACAATAATGAAGAGTTTCAATGAAACAGTGTTAAAATTCTTTGCCACGCCGCTTAAGTTGTCACAAATCGTTACGTTGTTATGACATGTCGTACCTTTAAAGATGTCAGCGGTAGACCTTGCTTTGCTACGAGACGTGACCAGAGTTCTTGATTTATTTTCAAGCCACTTAGATCCTTTTCAATGAATTTTGCATGGCTTAAGCGTTACTGTTTATACAGTAGCAACCTTTATGGATGTAGAAATTCATATGAATTCAACAAAGAACAATATGCAAAGAGCTAAGCTATGGCTTAGCATTATATGTAGCCTTATTACTTTGAAATATGACACCTCTTTTTAAACCTGGAAGTTCGTGTAACCGTAAGGAACTCTTTCGGATGCTAGTCTTTATGGCTGAGAAAATTTAGATAAAAATGTAAAAATCAAGTTCTTTTTTGACCGGGAATAAATTTTCTGAGAATTTTGTTATTCATGAACTGACCAAGGTCTTTTGAAAAGAGATTAATGTATTTTTTTCAATAACTTAAAATTCTCATAAAGACGCAGTCTTAGAATATCTCTCCTTAAAAATTTAAGATGAAACCGAATTAGTATCAGTCGGACTTAGACTGTACCTACTTTGATATAACATGATAGCAAAATGCTTATTAACAAAATTAGATGCCTCAACTTCTAAGATTATTTGTTGATGACAATGTTGATTTCGGTCTTTATCTCTTCAAACATTGTGAGTAATATAGGCACTGGCCTTTTGGTGGACTATGGAATCCACCGTACCGGTCAATTAGGGATTAGACTTTACACAGCTTTTAGAACACTATCAAGACCTCCCAGAACTAAGTAATGTGAGTAATTTGCGTAAATCATTTGAAAATTTACGGTCTGGGTCCCTGGCCATATTTGAACTAGATTATTTATTATTGATGCTCTGACAAAAAGGGTCCTCTATAAAAGTCAATCACGTTATATATTCACCTACCTATAAAGGGTTCCCATTCATAATAAGATTACTAATAAATAAATTTATGTTTTATATATTTCTTTACGTGATTCACCAACTAAGCGAATTACAGTAGTTTCATTAAAATTTATTTATTCTTAAGGATTACAGCTGTTTTTGTACAGGCGGTCTCAATTTTTGGTGCTTTCTCACAGAAATTAATAAAATGGTCAGACGTGGTCGACCATATGGTCACGACAAAATAAGAACATAAGTACGTACGGAGTGTAACACTTACATTTTTAATCTTGGGTCAGGATCAGACCTACTTTTTTACTGTTTAATTGCACAGTCTAAACAGATAGCTATGTACGTAAAGAATTTATTTAAACGTTTTTGATTGGGTGGAGATAAAATGAAAAAAAAATGAGCAGTTTTTTTGTGTATTCAACATTAACGACTATCTTTCAAAGTTTCAAACGCATATCAATTTACGTGAGATATTGTTCCTTTTAGGCCATTCGAACCTAGTTTATACAATTAGACTATATTCTATCGAAACAAATTTTAGTCTAACCCGAATCGAGTTTTGGGTTAGGTCCGTATGATGTAATGTAATAATAGGTATATTTTTTTTATTTCTTGAATAACTTTAAAGACTTATAATTTTTCGTATAAACTATACGGAAGGATTTATTATTTTGTTTTTCTAAATTTTAGAGTAGTTCCTCATAAAAAAGGGAGTAAGATAAGTAGGTACGTTGTATGTGTTTTGATATTATTTGGGTATTTCTCAAAGAATTGGAAATTCGTACTCCCGATTAAATTTCTTATGATCGATATTATTATTGCCAGATTTTATATAGAAGCTTTGATACGCATTATTTATCGACCATAGATAAAAAATACACAAACTATTAATAATAAAATAAAACATTTTTCAAGGTACCAAACAACAGTCCCTTTTTGTATTCCAGACTTATAATTGTTACTATAAAAAATATTTTTTGCGTTAATTTAATAAGTTATAAGCAATAAAAATATATAGTTAAGTTTAAGACGCATTTTAATAATCGAAAAACATAAATTGATGAAAATATTTGCTAATTTAACGTTGTCATCAAATTTTACGAACTGTCTCCACCGACGATGTGTAAATTTCGTCAAATTATGCATTGCATTTTTTCTGTCAAACCAAGCCGTTCATAAGATTAATGTGTTTGGATTTTCTAGACAAAATAGTCCCCAGGAATGTGATTCTTAATGATCGTTTTGAATGATATATTATGTAAATGATATTTTAATCGGGTGCTCAGAATCATAGTTGATTTCCTTATTTCACGATACAAGTAATAGTTATTTTATCAATAAAATTTAAGTAAACCCTTTATAGCGTAAACTCAAAACTGCACCGTTCATGGATAGTTTTCGAACTGTTATAATATATTTACGACTTCTTTTCACAGTTGCATGTAGGCACTATCAAGAAAAATGTACTTATAATGACACATACCTACCGTTTTATTGCTGATGTGTAAAAATGTAATATTTCTATTGCTACACTCCATTTGCAAACCAATCTATATTGACTCTTATCCCAAACCTATAGAACACTGCAATGAACACTAGATTGAGTGGATAAATCGATGTACAAATAAATTAAATCAACGCTTACCTATGTAACATACAAGGCAACGACAGTCAATCAAGTTGGTAGGCATTCAGTAGCCAAGATAAGTCGCCGCCGTGGACTGGTTAGGCGACCATAAAACGAGGCTACATCGACTTAAGAATCATGCGCCTGCGCCCTGCTGCGTACAAATCTCATATGACTGAAAACGGCGAACGCCTGTTACGAGTGACTACGGTACATACGAAGGCGACATTCCACCGGAATGTACCACGGGCACGGCACGGCCCTACGAACAGGTTATCTTTGCAGGATTCGTGATTGATCCTTCTCTTTTGCGTCCGCATTAAACGCAACTAAACTGTTATATTACGCGTCAAACTAATTAGATAAAATATATGATCAACAGCTGAGTTGTCAAACTCACCCGTAATCCGAAGCCCCAAACCAGTTTATATACTCTGTAGGTACATTCATTTCATTTTACCGATCTCTTTTGATGGCGACAATCTAACGAGTGTTGACCGCAAATCGCCGCCGACAGACGTTCTGCTTTACTTCATTTTTCGAAATGCGAGATCGCGTTACAAACACCACTGGACCATAACTCGGCGGGGCGAGGACAAAAATAAACTTAATATCGTGTGCGTTGTAGCATTTGTCGACGCATCCAATTTATGATCGTTGGTGACAAGAATCAGCATTAGATTCCGCAAACACTTATGCCCGGAGGCGTATTTGTAGCAATAAAGTACGACTATGACCTACCTTCGTCCAGAAGCCGCTCCATGTGCATGAAAACATTCGGGAACGCAGCCAGTTGCTTCCTGTCTTTGAGCAACTGTGCTAGGTAGTCCGCTATACTTTGCGTCGAAGGATTGTTATTATCACACATTTTGAATACTATTTGGATAACTTATTACACGTAAAATGTTTATTGTAACACGTTTTATACGATATTGTACTTTAGTTATTGGTTATTGTTATTTTGTGAGATACTAGGTTAGAAAAGTTAACTTCACTACCACACACATCGAAGTTTCGGTCACCACTAAATGACGAAGTTGACCGAACTGAAGTTGTGGGCGAATATAGCGCTGCGCCTGCGCTCTCGTAGAATGGATTTTTTGTAAGCGCGTGCGGCTTCTTTCCACAGTGTAGACGGAACGATAACAATATATTTGTCACGCTCACACTCTCGTATCACTCGTAAGCGGGGAGCCTTTTCTATCTCTTTCTAACAGGGGACCAACTGCGAAAGCGTCGCCATCTAGTTAACCCAGATACAACTACCACACCCGCTAATTATACTACTTTGTACTAATAGAATGAATGACAAACTTAAATTAATACTATTATTACTGTAGGAATGGAGTAATATCTGCAGTGTACTCCTAAGTATAAACATTTCTTTATGTGTGAGAAGACCGGTTTACGTTTTAAAACTATGTCACAGATCGTATTTGCTATATTCGTTTGATATGCACACGTGCACGTGTCATGTGGACGTGAAATACTTATTCATCGTGAATTTATAAATTTATGGCCATTAAAATGAACAATTGGCGATGCTCTAGTAGGACTTACCTAATCAAATTATATCCTGTGGTATATCTGTAGGTGGTATATGTCTGTTTTAATGTCATATGTCACTGTGAAACATGTCCGCGTGATTAACTGTGCATTGGAAAAAAATATATAAAAAATGTAACTAATTATTGTCTGTACAAATATTTGATAACAAAACTTTAGTGGGCATATTAACGGAATAGATCCCAAAACAATGTTTTTTTTTTAATATTTCTAAGTATATTTATCTGTGTGATTGTCAGTGCGTCTGTACCCGATAATTCACTAGTCTAACTAAGTTTTATTACGCTCAGGGTACTAAATAAAGTATATTTTATTTCCATAGGTTCATAAACATCAATATCATGTCAATTTGAAAAAAATACTCAATATAGGTACCTATTTCTTTTAGCGCGGTATGTCAACTAAAGCTTATGTTTAAGCATTTATTAATTTATAACTTAGTTTTGGAATGGAATGGAATAAATAGTATATTATAGAAATAGCGTTTAATTAAGTTTAATTCCCCCCCCCCCCCTTGGTACAATTTATGAAGAAGAGTAAATGTGTAAGATAAATACCAGTCCATCACAGTACATCGTATATGTAGATATATCAGAGAAAAAAAAATAAGAATAAACTCAGGCAGTTTAATAAGATATCTATCAGTCTTTGAAACTCCGTTGCTGGACTCCCCTAATTTGCACCCCTCAGACCAGTTGTGCGCATTCTGAATCCGGCTTCTTCAGGTCCAACCAATAGGTACCGAATAATTATTAATGACATTTATACCACATCCGATAAAGACAAACATAAAAATCTATAATAAAAAAAATCCGAACACAAATTTTAAAACAATCATAGCATTAGAAGATCCTCGCTCTACTTCCTCAATCGGAAAAGGCTGATGTTTTTCAAATAACTAAACAAGTTTTATTCAATTACAATATCGATCAAACCACATTACAAACGAAAAAAACTAAACCAGAATCAATTGATTTGTTTAGGAACCACGGTATAAAAGACAAACTCATAGACAATCATGATCTGGCTCTAACCATCTTCCAAGCCACCATTACATCCCTCTCTCATTATATAAACAAACAAGTAGATTAACCACTTAATGGTATACCTACCTATGGTTATATCGACCATCATAATTAAATTACAAAAAAACGCTACGCACGCTACGTCCACACTCAATATTGTTGAGAAAGTATCTTAAAACCATTTATATCAAGTTAAATAAATAAAATTTAATTAAAATAAACTTAAACTTAAGTAATTTAAACTTAAATAATACCAACATAACTCAGTTGTTGAAGAAGGTAAATTATAATGTATGTTAAAATGTATGTATGAAGTTATCTACTACCAAATTAAATCGTATAATACATACGTAGAAGCCCATAGTTCTGAGTTAATTCTTCTCGTTTAAGATCTCAACGAACTGTGACGTAAGTGCTGTAGACTAATTTCCTGCGTCGAGAACCACATAAATATACATAAAGTAATCTGTAGGCACAGTTAATAGGGTGTATAAACGGGTAACGGTGTATCATGCGACGATAGTGCAACAGGTATCATTTTGTTCCGGTTTGAAGAAACCTGCATGGTAAACATAATTACTGTAATTCAACCATAAAATCAGAATGTAAAACTGTAAAGGTAGAAACTTGCGCGATTCTACTACAGAGATACAATTGCTAAATATATATTTTATATAAGGATATGTTAATATTATAGATACATGTAACTTTAGACACACTTACATAAAAAGTAAAATCAAAGAATGATCGTGCTTTTTAATGTGGTATTAGCATAACTTCCACTTAGTATATTTTCTAAATGTTATCCTCTGTCCAAAAAATGTTTCTAAAGTCGGGTTTTAAGTTTTTTGAATGGTTTTTATTATTTTTGACATTTTATGTTATTAATTATAATCGTTACTATTACTTAGTGCTGTTAATACATATGATTGCACGAATTCAGCCATAAACACGAAATATTTTTAAGGTATAAAGAACTTTTTATATGAATTTATATCGGACTGCTATTCAAAGTGACTGATTCAAAGGACTGCAATTCATGAGTTTGATGAGTGTGATTTCGATGATGATTTTTAATTTCTGTTCTGGGTCTGGGTGGGTGTGTTATGTTTTTGTGTGTTGTCCATGGCACCCACATTCCAAATAATCCTAGTATGGGGCAATGTGTGGGTGACATTATTTATTAAAACACGTAACTCACAAATATACTTTTCACCTTTTAATTCACCTATTCAATAGCGTTGATATACTTTTTGGTTAAATAAAATTATGTCGCACCAAATATTCAACACTTTGGTTTTATTCACACACCTATCTGATACACATGGATATTTAAAACTATAAAAACGATCCTTTAATTGTCTAAATTCAAACAGATGATTTTAAGATACAAGATAATAAAGAAATTGCAAACATATAATGCGAGTCAGCTAATAGACGCTTATATTAATGGTTCTGGGACATAAAAACCGTCTATATTATTTTAACATTCGTATATTGTTTCGCTACCAAATAAATATATTTAATAGATAGACACTGTACATCTATCAAAACGAGAATGTAGTTGGACTAAAGAGAAAGTTGATCTAGAAAGCAAAAAGCAAGAAAATTGTGTAAATATCGCTTAAGCATCGATATCCATTATACAATAGCTATTAACGATTTTATAGATATCAATGTCTAAAGCAGCAAACAAGAAATTAACAATTTTATTTGCAACTAAAATATTTATAGGCAATAATGTTTTAGATAAACTTCACTTAAAATAATCTTAAGGAAACTTTTAGAAAATCGAACTCAGCATTGGTACAGACGCTGACTCAACTGAGCAATTGGCTCAGCCCAAAAATATTATCTAAAAACAACGTCGAAATTCGTTTTAAAGTAGCAAGAGGAATTGATCAATTAAATTCACCCGAGTTGGTTCGTTTTATCAATTTCGTTAAATGGATAAATGGATAAAATTGACCCCTATCCCGTGTTCTTGGATCTATCGAATTAAACGGATTGAACCGAGTGCCACGGTCCATTTTTGTAACCGCCATGTGGTTTTAGTTAAATTTTAATAACAGTAATCCATTGTCTAAATTGTACTCGGATAAAATAGGTTATAGTAATGGAAGGTGAAGTTTATACTGGTTGACTGATAAAATTGATCCTTGCGTATTTTGAGGCGTAATAAAAATCGTTTTTAACCCACATACCTACTTATGTTTAATTTTTATTACAAAATTATTTCAATATAGGCCTAAATTATGTTTCAAGTTCTATCTAAAAAGTAAGTAAGTATTTAAATACCATTTATATTTATCTAAGACTAGCCGTGCCCCGCGGTTTCACCGGCGTCAATTAGAGAATAATCAATTAAGAACATCTCGTTAAGATCATTGATCGGCCAGCCTCTGGCCCTCAAAAAGTTATCCCGTTTTCACAACATTTCTTGTTACCGCTCGACTCTCGATTAGTCATAACGGGATGTTGTAGCCTATAGCCTTCCTTGATAAATGGACTATTCAACACAAAAATATTTCTTCAATTCGTATAAGTACATCCTGAGATTAGCAAGTTCAAACAAACTCTTCAGCTTTATATTATAAGTATAGATTTCAGAAAGATTTGAACATGAGTACATAACAAAGTCAGTACATAATCATTTTACGTACTTTTGGAGGACAAGATTTTTAAACCGACATCAATCTGATTACCTGCCAATGTCGATGGACGTATCAAATGGGATACGGTATCACTTAGGAATGAAATAACACAATGGAATCACGGGTTACCGTTTGTAACAGAATAAGAGGACATTGATTAGTTTTTATCCACAGTTAGCAGTTATTGAGTAGTACAGGAACATTTTGGACGCATTTTAACGGTCAAGAATACTGACTTTAATTCTATAACTAGGATGATCAGAGGCGACAGAAATCGGCTTTACTTCGTAGTAGAACATATAATGAAGATATGATCAGTATTATTATTCACTCGTTAATTATTATAAATGGTTTTGTTATCCGTCCATGAAACAAGCCTAGTCACGCCTTCACTCAGTCGCCAAAGTATTGGTCATGTTCCACCTTCATAGTCAAATTATTCCTTTCTTCTATTTTCATTCTTCGTCAACATCGCAACAGTACAGACAATGACGTCACTGATGTCTATAAGGTGCGATGAACATTTACTATCAAACTGCTATTCAGCTCGTCTGTCGATTGGTTAAATAGAAAAAATATTTTCATCACTAAGGTTGTCCAAGATCTATCCTATAGTTTGTATCTGTCTTTCTATCTGTCTGTTGATCAATCTTTATCGTATTCCTTTAGTTGTTGTAGGTATAAGCAATCGCTAGTATTAAAAATAATATCATTAATACTTTCAAGAGAAATACCACATTAAAGTATGGGTAAAAATTATTTAACTAAGGCCAACAGAAAACTGTAGAGTGTCCAATCATCTATCGGCCATTAAATCCTAAAAATAACGATAGATACGGTTGATATCTCGTCTTGTCTTTTCAGTTGTGATTGTTGAGTAAAGCAGTTCTGCAACGTCTCGGTAATAACTGGTTTAAGATGTACCGAGGTATCATATGACTTAAGTGATCAATTCAGTTCAACGACAAGCGTAAGGTAAGAGCGATTGAGGATAGATTAACCGCTATTAGAACTAAACGAAGTCCAACTACTAAGAAATGTTGAGATAACTTTGAATCGTTATTGACTACATTTTTCACCGACATAAGCGTTGCACTTCCATAAAAGAATCGTTATTATGCAGGCGCTGCCTCCTATGGTAACTGGCTTCGAGTCTAATTATCTAAGCGCTATAGGACTTGCATATACCAATATGGAAATAAAATGGCTTACGTTTTCTGATCAGGAAAAACGGCAAAGCAGTTAATTAAAAAAAACAAATTGCTCTCAGACTTTCATTTTCCACTACAGTGCCGTTGGATTTAAGTAAAACATTCACTTTATAACAATGTTGACGAGATGCAATTTATTTAGTGCATGAATTAGTAAAAATAAATCACGAACGCCAGCTGTGCTCCCAAGGTGTTTTGAATTAATTAGAAAACACAATATGAAATGGGAATAACGTTGAGTCCGTAACAGTTTTTGTATGTTGGCGTAAGTACGTGGGTTGTAGTGCCGTGTGCACATCATGGATCTACAAATCCGGCTTTAAGCGGAACCTAAGAAAATATTACGTCATTCCAGTGCAAACTTTAAAATTTTTATTTTTTTTATTGAAATATCCACCTTATATTGAACACATTAATAACCTATTTCATTAAAAAATTAACGCTTCACATCAAGTGTGTCGTTAGTAATTTAGAAAACGCAGCCTACTCGATATTTCAAGAAATATTGAAAATCATGTTTCATAATTTGTGTCATGAACTGTGAATAGTGAAAAATCTATTAATACCAAAAGAATACTACAGTTGACGAAGATTATGCGTAAGAGTTATTGCTTTATATAATGCTTAATTTTATTTAATTAAAATATGTAATTATATATCACTTGTTTTTAGCGACAAAGGACATTGATAACTTTTCAAGCTTAGATGTATACAAATACAGACGAGGTGGAGAATTCCTGAATATAGTCATAAATCCTGATATTACCATCCGTCACTCCAATGACACATCACAAAATATTCTCATTGAATTAGACAAGGACCAAAGACAAAAAACTTATGCCATTCTTCAAGAGTCAAGGCATGATTTTACACACAGCAAGTTGAGAAATATTCTGCTCGTATATTCTAACTCACTTTGGACTGTGTTTACTCTCTTTACACTTTTTGTAGTTTACCTACTAGAAACGTGTCTGTATACATTCTGGAAAGAAAAAGAAAGATCTTTTTTGCTCGTTATTTTAGCGATTTGTTTAAATTTCGTCTTCACCCTCGATGTTGCTATTATCGTTGGACTGAAATTATCCAAAAAATGGCGTAAGACTCTCAATTTAGTCGAACCTGATACGAAAAAGGTAATACTGGATATCGTTCTAGCAATGCCGTATTCGGTTTTGTTTTTGATTAAACAAGATGCATTCGATGTATTTGATTTTCATGCAATAGCACCAATAATGGCAATGTTGCGCGTGTATAGAATCATTGGGTATGCTTACAACAGATCATCTCAAGCTGGTACAAATCAGTGGACAATTTTTTTGGCTCAATATTTAATCCTGCTCTTCCTCTCCGTTCACACTTGGACGTGCATTTGGTATCTATATTCGTACAGGTATTTCAATGTTCATAAAATGTACACCTCCTGGTCCGCTAGTACCACAAATTTACCCACGGAAACCACATTCGACTGGTATTTAGTTTGCCTATACTGGTCAATAATGTGCTTTACTACCAATGCTTTAGGAGATTTATACCCCATTACAACAGCAGAACGAATAACTGCAACAATAGCTATATTATTAGGATTTTTTCTGACTACTATTGTTTTTGTTGGATCATTGACTTCACAATTTATTACAATGACTACAAGGCGTGCAAAATATGTACGGCAATTGCAGAAAATACAGAATCATTTGCACTTGATCAATATGGATCCTGATACCACGAAACGCATTATTGGGTACGTTCAAATCGTTTCTTAACGAATAGTCTTCCAAATATATTGTAAAGAAATAAAAAAAAATATTACGTAGAAGAATAGAATGTAGAAATTCAAATATTAATTCAAGTATTTAGAATTATAGTAGTAATCATTATTTTACTGGTAGGTATATATATGAATGCTTACTTTTCCTATCAGATATTATGAAGACTTGTGGTATCAAAAATCTGGCGTTTTTAAACCAAAGCTAATGAAACTCTTGCCTTATCCTCTTCAAATGGAAATTTCTTATGATTTAAATGCAGTACCTTTGTATAGTTCTTTAATATTCAGAAAGCTACCAGAGGCTTTCTTAAGAAGACTATCAACAATAATGTTTCATCAATTTTATCTCCCGGGTGATATCGTCTATAGCCAAAATCAAAACAAGACACTTATGGTAATTACTATTTTTTACTTATTTGTAGGTAAGACTCTTTTGACATCGATTTCAAAACTACTACTAACGATTTGCAATGTATATTCATATTGCATACTGATATGGCAGCTAAAATATAGTCGGATGTCTAAATGCTTTTATTTACTATTATTATTACTTGTCTCATAAATTATTTATTTAGATGAAGCTATTTAATCGTAATTACACTGGGCTTCATTAAACATATTATCAATTGTAAATTTTCTCTTTCATTTACGTATTATTAAATATACTTTTGAATTAAGCATTTACATTATACCTTTTGGATATTTGTCATAGATTTGTATTACAAGTGGTGTTGTGGAATTATTATCCGATGAAGATGACGAAAGTCCAATGATTTCATTTACTAAGGGTACCTGTTTTGGAGAAATAGCACTAGTTTATAATATACCAGGTAACATAGAAATATATTCAAGTCTATTTTAATTCAAATGACGCAATACAAATTCACATTGCCCATTTACAGCAAGGTGTACAGTTAAAGCCGCGACTTATGTTGAATGCCAAGTGCTTCATAAAGCAAACTTTATAAAACTAATGTTCACATATCCAAATTTGGTTTCGATCATAAGGAATAATATTCAGGAAAGAATATCTCGCAGTCATACCAGAAAACAGAATAATACTAATAACAGTCATTTGTCTCTTAATATATTTGTTTCAAAAGACCGCAAGAAGAGTAGTATAAAGTGTTTGAAGGACAAATTACGCTATCTTCAAGGTAAACTAAGTTTAGTTTAACTAACTATATATATTTATTATTTTAAATTGTAGATATGACTATTATAAGATTTTATTCCAGGACTTTCAGAAGTAGATAAATTAACAAAAGAGGATAGACTTGACGAAAGCTGTCTGGATTTGTACATTATGTCGGAGCATATTAAAAAAAGAAACACGACATTTACTTGTCTCCATTCAAACTTCCCGTGGATATTAGATTCAAATTGCTACCTCGTTACATATTGGGAATCATATATGCTCTTAATAGTTTCCTACATATGCATCTTCTATCCTTACTTTATTGGTATCTTAAGAAAATTTCCTGAAGGATTAATATTTTACATTGAAATAATCATATGGATTTCACTGAACCTTAATATACTTATGACAGTGGTGACCTCGGTGAAGACTAAGAAGAAGTATATCAAAAACATTTCAGGCATAATAAGTTATCGTATGAATACACTGGGGTTTTACCTCGATGTTATAGCTGTAATACCATTGGAGTATATTGTTAAGATTCATAAGACCACTCCATATCGTGATAATTACAGAGAACATTTATTTTACTTGTGCAAGGGTGTAAAGCTATGTCTTATTTGGCGCTTGTCATACTTTTTTGAAAAGTTGGAGCGGAAGTTACTAATTAATACTATTGTCGTCAAGGTAAATTTTTAATAGTATCGACAAAATCCTTAACTCTTCAATTGATAAGTTCGGCTGGGTCTCAGGATGGGAGTGGTTGAAAACATTAGAATCCCTAACGTGAAGCGGTAGACTTCTACTTTAAGGGCCTTATATTGTATGATACATTGTGAAAACAACACAGCAGTGAGGTTTGCAAGATGTTAGCATTTTCTTGCTGTATCCCAACGTATAGACACTGAGTAAAAAAAGTGCCAGTTATGAGGGTGTCTCGTCTTTATTAATTTCTAATTGCTTTGAGACATTCACCACTCTATTTGAACTCCATTTGAACCCCTATTCCCAGGAAAAGTTAATGTTTCAATGTATTCTGACATTTCATTAAACTGTTTAATAAAATATGGTTTTTTGACGACACATCGTTATTTTTAACATAATTATGTTTTATTACAATAGCATATTTTTCAGGTTGTCAAGTATTGCACTTATATAATAATGCTCTGTTATTGGAGTGGGGTTATCTTATACATGGAATCCTGTTTTGTAAATCGTTGTTCACATTATTCCTGGTTTTCAAATGGGCTGGGCGTCGAAGACCAAAAAACGTATGCTACTTCAACTAAGTAAGAGTTAGTTTTGATTATATAAAATATAATTATCTTATAGGATATGCTGGACATAGGCCTCGCCTAGATTATTGGGTATTTAAGTAGGTACCAGATAATATATGAACATCACTCACATAACTGAATATCACAAGCGATATTCAACTGGAAGTGGTCGTAGCTAATGCAATAATGGCATAATATGTAATGTATGACAATGCAATATAATGATGTTGAGAAATGAGTCGGAAGGTCACCAAAGAAAACTTTACAAGCCAGCGTTATATAATTTGAATTCTTTTTTTTTTGGAATAACTATTCTGGCGATGAATTTAATTTTAATCCAAAATGGTTTTAACAAAAAAAATCCTAAGTCAATTGATACCTAGGGTCTAGGTCTAGATAATGAAGTCGGAATGTTACTACGATATATTCATAATTTATATTTCTTTTCTTGTGTCATTTATCACAATTATAACTTTTTCGATTCCCTATTGCTCTTTCAGAACTAAAGTGCCAATAGTCTCTTCAGTATATTTCGCCACGGCGTTACTACTCTCAGTGGGTTACGGCGATTTTGCTCCTGGTGATAGCTTGGACATGGGCTTCGTGGCTTTTCTTAGTCTATATGGTGTACTATTAATCGGCTATTGCGTATCCGAGTTCTCTGCTGTGGTCACACATTGGTCAAGGTAATTACTACAGTCCTACTTATTTATATCATGTGTCATTTTATGAAGACCTATACTTATATGTAGCTGATACATTTGATTATGGTGCAATGATTACCATAACGGACCGCCAATCAAAGGCGTGGGTTCAATTTCTACCGAAGTCAAAAATTTAAAGATGATTTTATATTTCTGTTTTCGATATAGGCATTATGTGTGTGTTCCTGTTTTTGTTCGTTATCTTTGGTACCTACGAGATAGAATATTTTAATGTGGGGTTATGAATAGTAATAGATAATAAACGTTAACAAACTCATCCCCAGGAGTAGGATTCCTTGTGTCGCGGGTGGCATGGGCAACACAAATTACACGTCACTAACACCCATGACCCGAAAACAAATATTTATCTGTCACATAAATATCTGCCCCGGCCGGAAATTGAACTCAGGACCCCTGGCTTCGCAGGCAGGGTCACTACCAACTAGGCTACGGGGCGTCATAGATATCATTTTAAACTACCTACTAATAGGTATGCAATACTTATAGCTTGTGCAACTTCGTCTTATTTTAGCAATGAAGTATAAAACACATCCTAATAATGACTATCAACTAATTATGATTACAGAACTAAGACTGCCTTTTTAGAAATCATCATGACAATTGATAAGTTTATGCACGAAAATAATATGCACTCTGCAATCAAATCTAGAATTATGGCGTTTTATGAACTTCAGTGGCAATACAATTCGGTAAGCTTAATATGGATTTATTACATTATTATATAAGTCTAACAACAACATATAATTACACAACAACAATATTTTATTACTTGATAAGATTTTATCGTGTACCATCCGTCGGGTATCTTGTTTATTTTATAACCATCCATATAATATTATGCTTTTGAAGCGTAAAAATGTCTATCTAATTGATATATTGCGTGCTTGACCGATTAGTATTACTTATATTTCAGGGCGTAGAATTGACTGACGAAAGTTGGCTCAAAAACACTGTGATACCATCGGAACTACGCAAAAAAGTTTTGCATCAAGCTAGATTTAAGACGCTGACGTCAATAAAGTTCTTTCAAGTTAAAAATAAGGCGTACATTCACACCTTAACGGAGTGTATGTATGGTTTTAATTTCATATATTTTTTTATTGAAATTATTAAGCAGTAGTAGCCTAGCGGGTTGGATGTTAGTCTATTGAACACGTTGAACTGAGCTCAAACCCTGCACGCACCTCTAAATTAAAAAAAAAGTTATGTACATATTACAAGTTAACTGCTGTCACTTGCTTCGATGAGAGTTTTCTATAATGTTCTCAAAAGTGTGAAATCTGTTAGAGGATTGGAATATGGCCTGCACCCCTCACGCTGTGACCTCTCACTGTGACCCGAGCCCATTGTAATGAAAAAATTAACATAGATGAATGTTAAAACGCTGAATTGCAGGTTTAAGTACTACCGGAAAGACGGCCAGGAAGAATGTCTCACTAATAATATCCTTTGTGTATAATATCTGTGTATATCTTGTGTATAATATCTGATATTGACTTTAATGTTGATAAAGATAAACAACGTGTTGTTACATACATAAGGCATCCAAATTAATCCTCAAAAGGTTACAAAATGAATCATAAATATGAAAATATCAAAAGATCCGTAAAAATTTCAACAGAGTAGTTCTTTAGTAAATTTTGGAACGGTAGTTATTAAAAATTAATCTATGTTTCAGTGGCAATAGATATAATACTTCCTCCTGGAGAGATAGTTTACTACGGCGGTACTGTAACTCGTGAGCTGTACATCATCGAAAGTGGGTATTGTTTGGTGACCTCAAAGGAGATGCAAGAGAGCAAACAGGAAAGGGTCATAGGACCTGGTAACCATTTAGGATTGATCGTAATGTTGTATGGTGTCCCAGCAGTTAACACCGTGGTTACGTTGACACATTGTAAAGTAAGTCTTAATTATAAAATACCAGATGCTCGCGTATGTGTAGAACTGCAATAATATGTTGTCAATTTCGTTCTATCAATGGTTGCTAGGCAACACTTTGTTTTTGTACTTCCTTTAATTTGGCTGAAATATACATCGTACTGGATCTTTCCACAAAAATGAGATGTTCTTTTATGATAAAAAGTCTCAAAACCAATAATCTTACCATAGCGATGCTCAGAAGCGCCGTGAAAGAAAGACAAACAAACAAACACACTTTCGCATTTATAATATCAGTATAGATTAACATTTTACTATTAATGTCGTATCAAACAAAATATTATAACAATTTTT
>DWPA01000928.1:0-21072 GCA_018251375.1 Calpodes ethlius
ATTAAAAACAATGTGTCCTTGTAGGGATGGAACACGGAGTATGATAACAATAATATCTGCTCGACATACGTAAAAATAATTCCAACACCTTATAATTTATTAACAGTATCTCTAATCGTAATTTTTAAACCTTCATAATTGAAAATTTCATATATTGGGATTAAAACTATCCTATCGTCTTTGACAGCACAAACAAAGCTTTCCTCGGCTATTGCCACATTACGTAGTGCGCTCGCAACGCGATTTTACTTTCGACCTTATCCATTAATGGTACATCCACACCGTAGCTTATTTAGCGGCATTATGCAATACGATAACATTCTATAACATTTACGATCGCTTGTTGCCATTTGTTAAATGTTACTAATTAATAAAAAACACCGAAGAGAAACATTCTAAAACAGACGAGTATTAAAAACATATATTAATATTATGGAACAGAAATATTCTATAAAAATGTTATCTATCAATTGTTACCATATGTTAACTGTTGGCATGTATTTAATAATTGTACCTAACTCCGCAACATTAATTAATAGCAAACATTTTAGTATCAGATGTTTCTCGTACAATTTGAAACCTTACTCCAACATAGTAACTGCCGTGTGGACTGTGGTTTTATCAAAAAAATCTACTATTAATATTCTGAATTACCAAATCGCACCTAAATGTAGTTCATCTATAACTTGTAGTGTATTAAGAAATTATAATACCATTTTTTTACTATACCCTGGTCAAGTATAGTAGTATCGCATTAATAAATGTTTGTTCGCGTGTGTACTGTGAATGAACTTTTTATAATGGCCTCAGTATCAGTATAATTAAGTTTTATAAGCCACTTTTTAATATTTTTCTGCAAACAAAACGTGTGCATCGCAGTACGTCTTAATATTGATGAATTTCTCATAAACAGCAGGTCAAAATACGATTTATGAGAGAATGTTTCAATTACTTTGTTTACTAGCCATTTGATTTTTGTTTGGGACCACGAAGAAGTTTTGATAGACGAAATGATACCGAAGTACGAGTATATAAAAGTATCGTATTCATAAGATTTCAAGTTTCGAATAAAGAACGAATGAAATTATTTTAAAAAATAACGGAGCAAAAGAGACGGACCCTTAGAACGTTGAACTAACACGTTAGATGGGAAATCTTACCTCAAATCTTAATCTAGGGTGTTTGTCTTCATTGGTTTCTGCTGGTGGCGGAGGTGAGGGCACTCTCTTGGGGTAAGAGTCATGTGACGTCCGGCTTTGGAGTGGCGGTGGTGTTGTTGGCTGAAGAAGTGCTCTTGCCTCACTCGGTAGAAGATCCGGGGGCGCAGAGCACTGCGAGGACGTTCTTCCGACCAGCTCCTCGGTGTCTGTCCGTTCGCTTTCGGTGCCAACTGGAAATAAATAATAGCCATGTAAAAAACATTATAGCAAATTTACCAATGTATTTTACTTTATGAAACACAAATACAATTATTACGAATGCTACCAAGATCTTCCCCATATTTATCGACAGAGAATTACAGTGATGTTCAAAAATATATTAATGAATGAGTTTTTAAAATGTAATGTTTTTGTCTTGTCAGCCATTTCTGGGCGCAGCGGTCAGGTTATAATGGAACTTAGAACGAGCTACATGAATTGAATAGGTGCATACTTATACAAAACTCCATGTCTGTGATGTTACCGTTGAGGAGTTCCCCGACTGATCACTGTCATACTTATCATAAAAATGATAGATCATGTTATGATTGATAATATTACATAGCTGTCTGACAAGCGGGTTTTACCACCATGCTATACGTGTCATTGGTGACAGCTTGGGTTTTATATACTAATCACAATTACTGATTATTTTAATAAAAACAACGACCCCTTATTTGGACGATTCCGGGAGCGATTCCAGATCGGGGCAGACGTAGTATGACGTGTCGTGGGTTTTTCTGATATTTCATTTATTTCCACGTCACACACAGGGAATCTAAGCGCGAGGGTGTGATTATGTAAACGTTCATTTATTTGTTTTATTAAATATTTATATTTCTACATATTTCTACTGACCATATTTCTAATAGTTAATAGGCTATAATTTAGAAGCTAATAAACTTACAAAAATTTTCGTAGTAAATTAATGACTGTAATTGAATGAATAGACACAAGTGTCCAATCAATGTGTCTTTAATTACCATACATTGAGCACTACAGTACTCGGTACCTCGCAATTACGTAATTTAAATCAATGCAAAAGAATGCGAGGGTCGACCCGCAAACGAAGGTGGGTAGGGTATCGTCATAGTAACGGGCGAACACACTACACGACTATTATGTAACTGTACCCTACATAGTTTAGCACATTAGTACAATCTGTTGTAGCTTAATGGTCAGATACGTAACGGCCAGTGTCAGGCAACATGCTATCTAGAATCTAGATAACACCGTCTAATAATAACATCTAATAAGTGTCTATCGGTATAAAAAAAGGTAACTAAATTATTATAATTGCATGCATCCTTAGTTTCTTTATTTATAATGTTAACGGGACATCATTTACCGCAATAAATTTATTACATTTACCTAAGCTATTTGTTAGTAAGTAGACGTCCTACGTTAAGTACCTGGTTGAATCTAAAACTTGTTAGTCTAATCACGCTTCCATTGAAGTAAGTACGGTAAAAGGTACAATACCGTTAAAATATTTATAATCTCTGTATTCTTCAAGTAGAATACGAGATTCCTCAGTAATTCTAAAGATTAATGCTATAAAACAAAGCAAGAGAGTTGGTTGGTAATGGACTTTTCATCTCGGTAAAAAAGTCATTATCTTACAGTGCACAGGATTTTCCATGTTTTATATTTCGCAAATTGTACACTAGAAAAATAAATATTGTGACCTTGAGTTTGTAAACTCGTACGACTATAGACTTATAATAAACTAGTACTAAACGAGTTATTTATTTTAACAGACTTTTGGAATTATAAAATCTATTAATATTTATTGTAATACTAATGTTGTAACATTTCACCTACCGGGTTGAGCCACCTGGGGATGAGGTTTAAAATTATGAGAAGAGTTATTTTTTTCTGTTTTTGAATAGACAGTCGATATTGGTCCTAACGGCGTTTACTGCTTCACGCGGCCAGCTTGCTATTAAAACAAAAAGTTTTATGTTGTTCTACCAAGCTATATGGATTTAGAAACCTAAACATATATAGACAATACAAAGATGAAACACTTTTAGAGACGTTATTTGCAACTTGAATAAGCATCAAATTACGGTTTCATGATTACTGTGATTAACTTTGCAGACCTAGGTATAATTAAGTATTAGTGACTTCCGCTCGTCGCTCGAAATTCGATCTAAACTATATTACTAACTGATATATTTTTTTATTCTGTTTTCTTTATTTAAATTATTCGTAATATGTACATGTTATACGGAAGATTTATCTATAACTAGCCATCTATAAAATTTCGAAGCCCTTTGTGCGTAGATTATTCTTAAAAAGGGGTACTTAGGATCGCTAAATAAACTATGGAAGTAAAAAAATAAGCATAACTTTGACGGTAGTCAATAATAATAGAATATACAGGTAAATATATAGGTAGATGGAATCGCTCGTAGCCCGACGGCTTATGTCTATTTGAGTGATCAACTGAGTAATTGAAGTCGTCGTTGAATGAACGACCGCGCGAATGACAAAAATATATTTTTGAACGCTTCCGTCCTAGGGGTCTAGACAAACAACTTTTATTTATTTATTTTAAGACAACAGCATTACACACAAATACATTTTCATATAAAAGTAACTAAAAGATAAGCACTGGTATGTTCGCCACTTAAATATACACATATTTAGCATTATTTTATAATCTAAAACATGTTATTGTAAATATCAAAATTACAGGTATACATAAATATAATGTAAAACAGAAAAATATGAAGGTTATAATTTACAAAATTTTAAGAACTTGCTTTTCTACTCACGCGCACACCATTATGGCAAATGACATTTTTCTGCACCAAATGTCATTCCCACACGTTTTCTGAGCGTAAACGTGAATAGGAGTGTTTTGTCTAGGGGGGCTTGTCAGCCATCGATCTCAATTGTCATTGTCAGCAGTGTCATTCAAGTTCTTAGTAAGAAAGAGTAAGGAAATGCAATGGATATAATGCCTGTACAGGTATGAAAAAATAATAGATAATACAAGAATACGGAACATATAATTAAGAAAGTAATAAATATGCAGACTAATTCACCGTGAATTCTTCTCGGAAAGCGCCTCGAGCTTCTGTTAGAAGTGAATCAAATGTACGAGAATTATTTTTTCCAAAAGTGAAATTAGCGGCAGATGTGGACGGCAAGCGGGCATGGGTCGATCCGCTTTCGAGGCCTTCCAGGAAACGCCGCAGCGCCCGACGTGTCTTACACCGGCCGCTCGCTTTAGAAAATCCTTTTGAATTTTGCCGATGCCGTCTCTTATTATTTAGAATTATAAAGCCAACCTTTTCGCCCGTGGCATCTACCACGTGGGCTTAAACTTGTTTTTTTTTCGAATCTATTTAGGTATGTACAATAATATGGAAGCATTTAGATCTACATAGTGCACCGCGATGGAGCGCTACTAGGTAGGAAGTATAGTCAATATTATTGATCTAATCTAATTTTGTAGTCGCGAACTTGTTAATTGAGTCATTGCAATAGATTATTAAATGAATCTTTATCCAAGCTGAAGCGCTTTTTATAATAGCCGGCAGTTCTATATATTCAGCATGGTTAGTTAATAATAACGGGAATCCGGGCGAGTTGAACTCCATTATACTTTACCCCACATTACGACAAAATTATAATGAGTACTATTTTAGGATATAATTTTTCGGTATTTATCTAAATCGTTTTAGATATATTGTATCAGAAATCTATACGTATAATGAATAGTTTGAAATTAACTGTGCTGCAAACCATTGCAGATTTGTCCCTTCTGTGACCAGCCCTGAGTCTACACTCAGATTCACTATCACCATAAAGATGCTTTGTCATCGGAACTAAAATTATACGATAAGAAGAAGTAGGTTTAATTCAGCAAGCAGGATTTGGCCCAAACAAACATACTAAAGAACATTGCAAGGCATATAAAAGCTTTAAAAATATAGGTCCTAACTTTCATTCACTTCATTAATTCTTGAGCCGAAGCCAACGGTGTCTCCGTATGAAGATCGCGGAGTCCTGCACCACCAAGCTTATTCCTGATGGCCCTCATGCATGACGGTAGATTTTTACTTGTCTAACTAGCTATTATTATTATAACTACTTATTTCTATAATAAACGGCAAAATATATTCTTCTAAGACCGTAACTTTAAGCGGGATACTTATTGAAAACCATCTGTTTATTCTTATGAAATCCCAAAGCCAAATAGCAATCGTACGAAAAATTAATTACCCCGAAAATAATTGTATTTATCTAAAGCCGTTAATTATAAAAGGTAATGATACCTAACCTTCACAGTGCATTAATTTTATTGTCTCCCACTCAACAAATTAATCTCTCCCGCTCGTGTAGCAATAATTTACTTTAGGTAATATCTAATTACATTCTATTCCGCACTGCACTAATGTCTGTGGTAAATTATTTCTTATCTAGTATACTGAACCCAAGTTTGTCTCGTAGCAATTCAAGAACAAAGATATTAAGCGGATTTATTCAATTAGGTATTAGATCGTGATTGTCGAAGAGAACCAAGATTGCGTTTCCCGCCTCATCAATCAACCAACAAAATCAGTTCAGATCAGATAATTTCAATCGGATTAACCACTCTATCTTATTGATTGCGCAGAAAAATGGCAATGGAGGAAAATAAAACATTATACCTATATTCAATAACATTTTTGATCTTTTTCTTCTATACAGGATTTACCATTTTAAGAAACAGCAACTAAAGTATAATACGATTTTCTTTTTGTCGGACTTTTTTTATAATAATAACCAAAAAGTTGCGTTTGATTTAAAATTATAGTTAATAAATAAAATTTGGATATAGGAAGTGAAAATAAAACCTTTTAAAGTTTACTCACTACGTGAAAATAACATTCCGTCGATAAATATACCTTATGATATCGAAATATGTATACTTTATGTACTTGTTCCGTAATAAAATAGATCGAACATCGCCGTACTCCTAAAATATCCAAGGCCAAAATTACATCAACGCAATATATAAAGCATTCCAGTTTGACTGCACTTGAACTTTATGCAGTGAGATAAATAGTTAATAATTTTAACAGATATATTTATAAAAGCAAGTCATTATTAAATCTCACAAAACCTTAATAATAGAGAACTGTATAATACGCACCTAATTCTTCAATAAGTATGTAATCAAATACATTAGTAACATTACGTAATAAACAATAAATACAATACGTAAAATTATTATTGTGAAACAGATGTTCTACCAACGAGCTTGTGGTCACCTATCCTTAGGGTTGACATCCGTATAATAAAGTATTGTGAGTTATTTCTGGTAATTATACTCTGTAACTTATGAGATCAATAAAATAAAGTACGTCATATTAATTAATTTCGCATGATTTGTACTTATCTGGGAACCGAAAATCTTGGTCGTAAATATTTTTGCGTAAAACGGATCTTTAACGATTGATGCCGATATGTTGAGATAATGCAGACTTTCAAATGCTGTACAATTTTTAGGAGTGATAATAATACGACAAAACTTGTTAAAACAATATAAAAATGTGTTTTTAAACATGAACATTAAGAACAATATATTGTACTCCCTTTAACACTTATGTACTTTTTATTTACTTTTAACTATTAATATACTTTAATCGGAAGAAAAGGTGGCAACCCTATCTATCATTTCTAATAAATATGGTTATACTACGCGTAATAGCCAATACATTTTTAGCACATACGAGAATATATTTCATGTTTCTATTTCTTTTTAGCGTATTAATTAAGAGTTCCGAATTCGAATACCGACAGACTTTGACTTTCAAACTACAAACAACAAACATGACAAAGTGATATCATTCTGTAATAATATTGGTTTGGCCTGATTTTGATAGTAATCGCCATCGGTCCAAAAGTTCCTACATACAAAATAAGTGACTCAGGTCAGGTTTTGTTACAATTACAATTTTATTATATTATAAATGAGTATTCAAATATTAAAAAAAGAACATACTGGATAATTTTTATTACGAGCCAAAAGATGTATAACCTCAAAAGTTACATTATGAATTATTTATCATAAAATTAGCCTAGGCCACATAAACTACATACAAACATACCTACCTACTAAGATTAAACTAGTCTTTCTATTCTATCTGAATTGGATATTTACGTAGATAATAGTGTGGTACACAAGGGTAGTGTCCTAAGTAATAATAATTAAAAAAAACATTGTAACGCAGTTCCTCAAGGCGGCTTGCGGGCGAAATCTATTGAGCGTCTATTTTACCTTAATACTACCTATATACTTAAATGAGTATTAAAATTGATAATGTATTATGTTCAACAAATAGAGGGTTATCAACGTTTTTTTTTAATTCCTTACGATTATATTTTAATCCCATCACTCGCCCGCCCATGTATTAAAATGATAATGAAGTTATGATTAATGAGTATTGTGATTAAAAGGATTTAATTTATGTTGCCAAAGTAATTAAATAACTTAATTACATTATACCTACATGTTTAAAATGTGCTACAATTTAAGGAGCATTCTGTATTGTGAATTTATTTATTTTTAGTAACTAGGGACGTGAAACATTTCAACTTTTTTTAGAACAACTAATAAAGTCTATGTAGATATGTAGTGTACTTACATGAATGGTTATTTAACGTAATTCAAAATTAAGCAGTCTCACACATGGTCAGTCTTTAGTTCCACTAAAGAAAAATATTCACTTGCGTTTTTGTGTCTAAATGCATTCATTATATTAATGGTTCTTATCATAATACAACCTTTTTTGCCATTTTGGTATTGCCAGTGATAAAATCTGAAGCAGAATACTGTAGTACTACAACGTCTAGTAACTAATAAAATATTACCAAGTCTTTCCCAATATCCAAAACTGTGTTTATCGTTTGACGTTGTAAAGCCGCATACAATATCCAAAACCTACCTACCTAATATATGTATGAAAAAAGAAAACTTAAAACTGAGGGGCGGTGAATTCTTTGATGTCAAATAAAAGGTATCATTGTCTCCGGTTCGGCAACGCGCTTTCAACTTTTCTCTTTGAAGTTAATCAAATGAGCGCCGCGACTGGGTTTGCGTCTAAACTATACTATATTAAAAGTGTTTTTCACGAAAACACGACAGTTCAACTCTATGCCTAACATAATATGAATGGAAATGGGTTGAGCCACGATGTACGACGTAACAACACATTCTCAGTTCGACGTGTACTAGTAAGTTGAAACGAAAAAAGTTGGTATCGTTTTATAATTGAAGTGTTCAACGCACATTTCGTAACTAAATAGACCAAGATCAAAGGGATCTCAGTCCACTTTGAAGCAGTATTAGGTGGTGCCTCGTTTTAAGAACGGATGTTTCAATATTTTTGATGTAGGTAATTTTATTAACAGCCAGGTTCGCTGTTTGAGACGAATTCATAAATTGAAAAGGGTTTATTTAAATTTTATTGTGTTATTAAAATGATATTCATTTAGATTACATACCGGTCAAATTACTGATATAATTTTCTCGCTTCTGTTAATCTCAACTCCTAATGTAATTTTCGATGTTTACAATTGCATCTACTTATGTAGTTATTTTGTCGTTTTGTTATTATAACAGGCCTTTTAATACATCGTAAGATACCTAACTCATTCATTACATTTTCGCGGATTATTATAAAATATGACAGTTGCATTCGAAAACATTGTCACTAAATGAAATGTATAGCTAAAATATATTAATTAAGGCTTATTTATATAACGATAAATCAATCAATTTCATTGTATGTACTTAAAGTTGAGTTACAAGAAAAATCGATATTTAATTAACAATCGAAACAATAACTAAGGATTTTCAGATTAATTAAAATTTTCACAATTTTTATTCTTCAACTGTAGCTATACGCTTTTGATTTGGTGAATAAAATTGTATTTATGTCAAATATTTAACCTACAAGTAGAAATATGCCGGCTAATGGCCTTAAGTACGTATGTTGTTGATGTGTATATGCGTTACGTCCTTGGCAAAGGCCAAGATAAAATTGATAAACAACGAAAAACACTACACCAAATTTAAAATAGGTCGGTTTACCGACAAACAAAACTTCCACTACGATGTTTTGTGTAGTAGTATCGTAAAATAGATATTTTTTCATTTTATTATGAATAAAATTATTTTGGTGTAATTGAGGATACTCACTGCTAAATTTTTTATATCCATTTCTAAACTTGTTGCGCCACCACTTAACGAAGTGGTGCGCCATGGGAGCGTCCGCGGCGGGTGCCGAAGCTCTCAGCGTTTCGTAGCACGTCATGCGCTGCGCTCACGCACGCATCACCTACACTTCAAAAGGGCCGCTGGTTTGTTATTCCACTGATCACGATGCGAGAGCACTGCCACTTTAACCATTCACAGCACTAAACAAATAAGTTTATATTGTCAATACACGTACAGACCCCGTGACCCAGTTGTCCGCGTGAATGTCGGTCGTGATTGGCGAGTCGTGCGCGTACAACCGTCCCTCGCGCTTACCGTCAAGTGACTGAACCTGACTGATCTGATGGATGTTGGAATGGAAGAAGGGAAGGGGCGAGCGCGGGATCGTACGGCGGCGGCGGTCGGCGGTCGGCGCGGCGCGGCGGTACGCATCGAGGTTGTTCTTTCATTAAAAAAGTTGTGCGTATGTTGTCGTGTTGATATTAAGGTGATTGATAAACTTTACCTACATTCATACGGTCATACTACATAATGAGCGGCAAAACAATACTAACTACTTATTTAACAATTCAGTTAATGAATCGGCAATATAATATTTCGCAAAGCAACAAAAATGAACTTCCGAATTTTTTATTTTCTGTTTGATATTATGAATAAATACTATGTACTTCACGATATCGCTACGAATTCTATAAAAATACGCGAACTAATACGACAACTATATAAATTATCCGTGTGATTTTGTATTATGTATCTATGTAGGTAATATTATAGTTTTCTAAAACTTGAGTATAATCTGTGCTTCAATCGTAGTAGGTAGTATATAATGAAAGTAATAAATTAAATGATAATGATAAATAATACAAAATAAATATCCACATGAAAATCAGAACCTAGTAATCTTTTTAGATTTTACAAGATGGCTTTGTATAAAATGGTCACATAGTAAAACTGTTGGCCTGTCCAAATTGTTCCAAAGGGACGTGAGCGGTAAAAGTGATGTTTTTGGACTTTTATGGCCTTCTTTACGACCCCAAGAACATAGTAACTCGGTGCTCGGTGTGGTCTTAGAGAGTCGTAGTTACTATAGTTACAGGAGCCGCCCAGTTTTCGTAATACATAAAGGGTGTATCTACAGCGAGAATCTACAGCGTTCCTTTGGGCCTTGTAGAGCTTTTTTCGTAAGTTGACAAACACTTAACAAAAATAATTACAAAAGGTTTCATAATATTGAAGTTGATAATAAAAATGATTAAATTAAGGTTTGACACGTTTGGCAGCTATAAATTAAATTCAACTATCGCTTCCCCATTTTGCAAGAAACGGTAAATTCAGTATGTATTATTGATATTTATGTAGCATTTGATGTTGTCGAAGATATAATTCTAATATAGAGATGTTTCCGATGCGTGGTGATAATTATTTCTTATTCTTCAGTTAACTATTCACTTACTCATATTTATGAGTAATAAATACATAAATATGAGTGATGAGTATTTTTTTTTAATAATAGATAAAAGAGCAGACGAGCCATCTGATCGTGAGTGGTTAACGTGTCACCAACACGTTGCAACAAATCAAAGATAAGAAAGTAAAAAGAGGACAAGTGATGATACAGTCGTATAGGCAGATTAAAATATCGGTAGGTACCTACTGTTATCTTATTTAAAAGCTCAAATCGTAAAATTTGTGAGTCGAGATAGTCGCTCCCGCCACTGCACTTCAAGGACTTCGCTGAGTACCTAGTGCTGATCTTCGACTAGGGGTTCAGACAGTGACCATAGGTCTCTTCTATTGTAGTTTGAGTTCCGTTCTCACATCTGCTTGGTCTAGTTTAACTTGAGTTTTATATTCGGGCGTTTATTTTTGTATGTATCTTACTTGCCTCCTAAATCAATAGTGAAAAGTTTTAATGTATTACCAGGTATAGTCTGCCAACATAGACACCTGGTTTATGGAGTCTTTTGGCCAGCAATGCATCAGCTACGGAGGAACGATGCTTAACCCAGACCGATTACCGTCATTTGGTCCGTATACCCGTTCGCAGATTGAGAATGTAAAAAAACTTATGCAAACAATGAATAGGCACAATCGCGTTATGTTACGAGTTCAAGAAAGTTGTTAAGATGTATAGGGCAGTAATAGAGGAAGGTGCGCCCGAGCATAGGTCCGCTACGTTGGCAGCCTCCGCGCGGTCGTCGACCCTGGAACGCCGATTACAAAAAAGATTATTGTAGAAACCTACACACTCATTTATTCACATTCACATGAATGCCCTATTACCCTTTAGTATACAGTTATAGTAAATAATTTTAATCAATAACATCTAAGTTTAAGATGAATGGAGCAAAATTATTCAAAATTGTTGATTTGAATAAGTACGTACCTACTGTATATTCTTATGTTATTGCAGATATTTCGTTTCACTGCTACTTTGTGGTTTAGTAAAAAATCGAAATCTTAAAACAGTTTAGATTCAGGTAGCTCGCTCCATGTTTACTTACAAGTGTGAAAACGCATTTACTGACTAAACAATACAAATCTAAGCCTTCAACTAATCATTACAGCAAACAAGTGTAACTGGGGGAAGAACAAAACGTATAGGAATGCAATTAGAGTTAAATTACGCTCTGCATATGAAATTTCCGTTAGTAATTTAGGGTCCTCTCTAATTTCAAAATCCCTTGAAACTATAATTCGTTTTTTTAGCTGTCGTACTTAGCCATAGCTAAGGACTTACCTTTTTACATACTTTCAGTATGCTTTAATCCTTAAACATAATCGGATTTGACATCTGTTTGAACTAAGAATGACTAAGCAAGAATAAAAAAGGAAATTTTTAATCTGTGCGGCGGAATTAACTGTGATTAATATTAGTCTTTGACTATAGATCGTGAACTACGTTGTTGTTGTGGCAGGGATCCGTGAATTATGTTGATTGATGGCGTGATAGCTTAGCAAAAAAAAATTGGTTTATATCGAGATTTGGTCTTGTTCCTCCATTTATAGTAATTTATATAAAATGGCCACAGATTAAAACTAATGAGGCCCGGCAGTCATCTTGGGCCTCTAATTAATAATAGGTAACCGGGTACCATACCCTTTATTTTTTAATATATCAAACAAAAGCTATGTAATCGTTTTCACAGATAATATAAAATTCGCAGACATTTTTATCTTTGTAGGTTGGTTAAAACATCTGGTTTTGAAGTTGTCGCACCACAGTGACTGCTAATCTATTTCCTGGTAGCCGTCAGCAATACATTCATACTACATTACACGAAATGTCACGAAAAGATTATTCAAACATATCAACACGCACATCATTGCAATAAAAACATGAACAAGCTACAAATGTATTACAATTATTAGCAGTGAGATTTACTACAAAAAAGTATTCAAAATAAATCTTTAAATTCAAGAAGTTACGTTACTCGAAAGAAAAAATACATTACTTAAACGCTTTGGGGCGATTTCAAATTAGAATTTTACGGCCTCTTCGTGTTAGGTTTACTGTCGGCAATTTATCTGCGACCAAGATGAGGTCGTATTCCAAAAACGACGTACAGTACAAACAATGTTTTATGTCGGTAATAAAGAAATCTTTAGGATGCGTAATGCTACTCGTAGATTACCGGTATAGGACGACGACGACTACTATCTAACCCAAATACATATAGGTAGGTATATCTTTACGTATAATCTTTTAACAGTAGAGTTTAATATTAGTATTAGAGACAGTACGAAATGTAACTATTTCTGCGAAATGTTTTTGAACATAACAAAAAGTGAATTTTATACTTGCGTACCTATATTTTATGTATCATCTCACTTTTACTTTAGAAAAATATGAGGTGATACTTATTATTTAGGAAAGAAAATATAAGGTATATTTAGTATAGAATCATAAACATATTGAGCGGGAACTTTAACACAATCACTTGTCAGTTAAGTAGCTGTAGGCAATCATTAAATTGTCTAGTTAACACCTTAATGCATCAAATAGCTTCATTTATCGTATTTCCTGAAACTATTGTGAGTCGAATTAATTGAAACGTGTTTATCAGTAGAGAAATAAAAGCCCACGTAGCAAGACTAGCACCACGCAACAGCGCCGCGCGGCGGGTTCAACCTGGGTGGCATTTTAGAGTTACGCGTTAGCCGCTGTTCACCGGTGTTGGGCAAGCTATCCATTATAATATCGATAAGCACCGTTGAGCCGGTGACCGGCCCTCGGTTTTCTATAAAATGTACCAACCTAAGCCACTGTAACAAGATCTGCCGGCCGTCCGTGCCCCATCATCGTTTCGCGGCGCGCCTTCTCCGAAGGACTCACGACTGAAAATATTTACGATGTCTTTTTTATTTGATCATCGCCTTATTTGAATGTAAACTCTTATTGTGTTAAGGATTGATTTTCGACAAGTCATAAAGTTGAAATTATGTCTGTTTATTTGTTTATGAAGTTTTTTTTTCCATTCGCCAAAATATGTATATAAATAGGAGTAAGTACTTATTATTGTATTTTTATTTATCTTAACATTGAAATAAGTTGCTTTTTTTAAACAAGCGTACATAGCGTTTGTTTTTCCTAATTATTATTTTTCTATGTTTCTTGTATAGCAATCGCCTGCGCAGATGAGGGACGATCCTCGGAATACTTTTGGTCTACAACTGTATCAACTAACTCATACGAAAGTATGAAAGTACTGCGTACGTAAATTTCCTTACATCGCAAGGAAATTAACGGGTAGGACGGTATCCCCTTTGATAATATTCACATATAGCGTGCATTTTTAAAGGAACTTTGTCTTTCGCAGGCAAAAGTACCTCATCTTCTCAAGCTTTAAATTAATTAAACCACAGTTCGTCAAAACTCTGAAATTCTGCATTCGTACATTAATTAAAATATCAAAAAATATTATAATAAAATTAAATAAATAAATTCGTTACCCTATTAACTTTTTAAACAAGTCCAAAATAAGAGGTTATTTAAATCCGAATAAAACAATTGTTTGCAATTAAATGAAACAAGGTTATTGCTATTAAATAAAATAAAGAGGTAAGAGGCGAGGCGAGTGGCACTAGTGGCAGTGGCAGTTCAAGAGTGGAGAGAAGTGGAGCGACCGGCGACCGCTCGACCGCTCGACCGCTGGCTGGTCGCAGCTGGCGCGCCGCCAGTAACTCAACGGCAGAAATAAAACGCCACTATCTGCATTCCAGGGCATTTCCAACGATTATCGTTTTGTTTTACTACCTCATTTTATATCAGATTATATAACTTCCCATTTATTCAGAGTATCTTCACGTTGTATTGATATTAAATTGTAATGGTCATTGAAAATGTTAATTTCCATACTTACTACACAATTATTTTCATGACCTGATATTTCCTAAAAAATATTTGAGGCAGTGTCGATAAACTAAACTCGACTGGTAATATAAGATCTAATAAGTTTGATTAATACTTAATACGTCTTTTGTTATAACAAGTAATATGAGTAACTAAGTAAGCATTCAACAATTGCTTTGCTGTAAAATCCAATGGAGATTTCTGCAAGTATTTACTTATAAAAGAATGGGAATGTAATGGAATTAAAGTTTTACAAAGCCACTACTAAGAATTTTGTGCTCTGAAATTCAGGTAGGAGTAAAGGTGAAGGAAAATATGTATTACTCAGGTGGTTAATCTTAATGATATTGCGCTTACGATGAGGGCAATGACGTCCAGTTGTTTGTTTTGATGTCCGAGACAATGACATCGTCTGCAGAAATATAATTTTTGTAGCACGAAAAACAATATTTTGTCCGCCATTTTAAACTTTTAGAGGACATTTTCATAAATCCTATAATACACATTTTGTATTTGACTAAATTCCAAACTTCAAATAATTAAACCAGACGACTTTTTTATACATATAAAACAATTTGTCCTCTATTTTTCCTCTTTAGGTAATATTCAAATGGTTACTCAGTAATAAGTTGCGCATTTCTGAGTGCATTGCCAGGTAAACTTTAGATCAGCAGAATCGTTATTAATTGTTATTTGATTCCACAGAAAGACGATCGCTGCGTCGCCGTCGGCCGGTACTTCAAAGGAGTAATAACGTACGATTACCATATACCGTCCGCCCCTCGCACCTCCAGCCTCCAGTTACCAGGAAATAGAAGTTTCGACGGATATTCCTAAAACATTATTGTGTACTACTAAAAGATTATATAAGACCCTTCACTGACATTATTCCAATACAGTACGAGGAGTATACATTTATTACTATTCAATTTATAGTTATTTTAATTTAATGGTACCTTTTAATGCTAGAAAGGATTTTCAAGAGTAGGTTTGGATAATTTTTATCTAACTAAATCTAAACTAGTCTCTGGATTAATTCATCTTAAACAAAACTTGAGACTAATTTGAATTGTCGCTACTTCTTAGCCTTTTTTTGTTTATATCTAGATGTTAAACTACGTTAGTAGTTCTCGACAATAGTTTTTTTTTATGTTCCGGCTTTGTGTCTACGTCGACAAAATTTGAGGATGTGAGAAAGAAAAGACAATGTACGTAATTATAGCATAGCTATAGTTTCTTAAACGCTTTATTTTATCAATTATACGCTTATACTTAAACGCTTTATATTATATCTTGCTTCTGTTTTTGACCAATCTAATATAACTTAAACTAAACAGTGAGCAGTATATTCGTTTGCTCTTGTAAATTGTTTCTCTGTTAGCTGCAGCGTAGTTAATACAATAAATTAATATTTGTAATGTAACAGTTAATGTTATCGTGATCTTTACTTCTGATTATTTGCTTTGTAAGAGGCTCTTGTCAATTGTCAACCTGAATCCGAATTTTCATTTTTTATCCTTTTCTGATTTCTTATCTATCTTGTCTGTGTTATGAAAGCTTTCGTTTACTTAAGAAGGTTAACTAAATACAGTATGTTTATTGATTTTATGGTTAGTTTCAGTTTTATATTTCTAACATTTTGTCCCTTCGTTCACTTTGTTTCTGGCAACCCGAGCCTCGGCCCGAATGCCTTTTTTACACAAGAACCTGTTTTCCGCTCCTATGTCGGAAGGTTTAAAAAAGCGGTTCCGCCTTAATAGCTTCGGAGTGTGATTATTACTATAATGTGTAAGTACGACCAAAATTTAGTTTTAATAACGGATGCCATAAAATATTCTTTGAACGTGGAGAGTTTTATGCCTTATCTCAAAATGTTTTCACCGATTTTTCTGCAGTTTATCTAACTTAATACTTACTTTAGCAGTAATAATCTTCAACTTATGCTTATAGACAGATTTATCGACACCATTAAGTGATCGATCAAGAACCAACAACGGCCGCAGTCGGTGGTAGTTCTTGGTTGATCACTAGTAGCAAAAAAATCATGAGCGCTCCGTGCTTTGGAAGGCACATTAGGCTGTTGTGTCCGGTTTTCGTTAAACTGCAATCGTTAAGACATATCGGAGATCTTGATCTTGGCGGTGTACAAACTTTCGACAGTTGACCACCGACCTCTCCATCAATCAGCCTTGGAGCAGTGTGTGAAGAAAGCTCTAGGTTTCCTCATTTATAGGGCGAGATTCATGTCCTCCAATGGACCATTAATTAAAACATTAATAAATTGAAATCAATTACCTACTCAATGAAACTTAGCCATTCTTATTCCTTTGTTTTTACGGTTTTTTTGTTCTATAACTAATGTAACTTTTTAAAGAACATAATATCAAATCCTTATGTTATGTACCTAATTATGTTATATTATGTAACAGGGTTATAATCATAATATCAGCTTGGAAAAAAGTTTTGAACAATTGGTTGAAGTATACAAGTTATTATATTACAAACTATATTTCGGATCGGCTACTATTACAAACAAACATCCAGAACCAACAATGTGCCACAATTACAATATACGTAATACGAAATCCGCTACAAAAGGTCTTAGTTATATACCTTATTTACTAGATTATATCATATACTTACCTAGTGACCTATAATTTCCTAAATGTCTAAAAAAAATTACTATATAATCGATTTAATCGGAAACTAAGCTAAAATCGATTAAAATATTTGATTACCAAACAACAACAACGAGACCTAATAAAATCGTTAAAAAACACAAAAGCTCGATTAAGTAGCGATGGACAAAACGTTCCTTTTTGCCAATGAAAAGCATATTGCGCAACAACCCGTGACTGGGGACGTTTGAAGCTTTTCAAGGGGGATGCAACTCGTCGGAACTCGTCAAAGGGATTTAAATTATATCAATGACTTTGTGCTACCGCGTCCCTTTGTCGGCTCCGGCTGCATCATGGCGGCGGCAATGACAACGGTGACAATTCGTCAGCGATCCGTTGCCGATACAAAGCGGAGATCAAAGGGGCCGCTTTTAATTTTGCGCCATGAATGTTAGTCACGTGCCTGTACCATTACCAACCGGTAAAAAATACATGATGTCCATGTAATCTCTGTCTCTGATCTACTTTTTTTAAAGCAGTAGCGTTTTTGTATTGCTGAGGATTAACTGGATGTAGGCATTGGGTATGTTTAAAAAATTAAAACCTCTTACTATTAAATAGAAGTATACCTACGGTATATTGGTGTACTTAATTTATATTATATTTTTTTTAACATATAGCATATCAGTGTAGTGGTGGAGTCATGATGGTGAAGGTCAGTAGTAGTGGAGTACCTAATACGTGGTATGTAGATTAGGTAAGTGAGAGAGTACAAGAATATGGGTTTAACCGAATACGAATATTCACCCCAAAACTTATCGAACTGAACAGTTTTCTTCTCAGTCTCATCTCTTCTCTCTTCAGTCGTCATCTGTACAGAATAAAATGTGATTATTTAACAAAGTAGTGCTTGTTTAATCTTAGTACTTATAAATAATAGATAGATCTTAAAATAAAACTTTTTAATGAAAATATATCAGTCAAAAACTTTTAAAACATTCCATAATCATTTGGAAAAGTTACAAAACGTTACGGAATAGGAATTACGGTCATAGCAAAAATACTCACGAACATACTTAATACGAATATTCGGTCAAACATTCGGAGCATCTCTAGCACGGATACGTACTTTATACCTAAGTAATTATTTACAGGGAAAGATCGCTGCAAAATTGTTATGTCGGTAACTAGTAACAAAATAAGCTACTACAAACAAGCATAGATATTAAATATTTTATTTAATTAGGTGCCAGTCCCCATTGTGAACGGAAACGAATGCGCTCAGCTTAAATAAATAAAGTATTCAGTTTTATACAGCATTGGCCATAAAAGCAAAAAGTTCCTTCACGACTCAGATAAGATGTAAAACTGTTAAAATGTAACCAAAAATAGGGGCGTGGGCTCTCGGCCGAGAATACTTACTTATCTTGCTGGCTTTGATCTGCCGCGGCTCGGCGGCGCGGCGGCTCGCCTACGCTACGCGGTACCTACCTACCTATTGTCTCTCCTTCACGCCACTTAAAAAACAGAAATTGATTATATTTATTTAATAATTGTTCTTAATAAACGCTTCACCGAGAAGTCTTATCATATATCCTATCATATAAAGTTAACGGGGGGTATGGTTGAGAAAATGATTTTAAACCTACCCCTCACTGCAGGTACGATTATCCAAAGATAAATTGTTCATCAAGGAGCAAATAAATAGGTACTTTTAAGGCGAGAATGTTTTTTGAATCCCGAGCGTGGTGAAGGATTTTAGAGTACAATCCTGAGCGTAGCAAGGGATTCGAAGTACGCTCCTTGAGCTTAAAATAGTGTTACTCCCGGGGAGAACAAACATTTTACCTACTTTTTATTACTCTTTGTTGAAAAAATAGTAAGTGCAATTTATAAATAACAACAGTAGTTACAGTACTTGAGGAAGATAGCGTTTTTTTTTTTATATAACTAAGTAAAATCGTCACAATGTTTTATTCTATTCGAGTAATATTCTAATTTGAGTACATATACGAATTAGGATTACGAATTTATATGGTAAGTTTTTTGTTATTTTTTTTTTATTCGTTCGCGCGCAGTTTACTTTGTCATACAGCCTGTTACTGGTTCATACAATGAGTGTGATTTATATCTTTAGTGACTGGAAATTATACTAATAATATTCACAATCTAAATTTAAAGCACTTTTTGACCCTGTAGATAAAAAGTGCTATTTTTAGTATCTGTTTGCGATGAACAAAGTAGCCCTTTTCGAATAGATGTGACAAAAATAATATTTATGCGTGACTATAGTCCCAGATTACGAAAAGTGACGATCTATGAAAAGCGCAACTTAGTTCTATACACTTTTGACTCGAAAAAAGTAGAAGTAGGTATAAAAAACCAGGATTTAGTGTATCTGAATGTAATATAGATTATGCCTTTGCTGATAGGTTTAAAAAAAATGGATAAAAAATATCGAATGTGTGCGTGTGGCTACTCTAGCAGTTTGTAAGTGCAACCATTTTCGTACTTCTGCAGTCTTACTAAAATTATTCAGGAATTAAAAAAGTAAAGAACAAAGTAAAAATAAATCCACAGAATAAAAAGGAACGTATACTATGTTTGTATTTTTATCATTTTTTAAAGTCGCAAAAGAGCTGTGATGGTATGATTATTTGTGTGATAATTGGGAAGCTGGAAAGTAACATAGGCTACTTTGTACCCCAAAAGAAATCTTATTCCTATAATATGATCAATTATGTAACGTATTTGAACTCTCCATAATAAAAGGTAATTTTTGTGAGTTTTTATGCAAAATGCTACTTGATGTTGGCTATATTTGTTTAGAAAATTAAATTGCACCCGTCCAATGCCGAAGCGAGCCGTTAGTATTATTGTACCTACCTACGTTCTCGTGCTTTACTGAGTCACGACAACAGTCAAAATTCGAAACGCAATCAGAGAAGATGGATTGTGTACCGCCTACATATAATCAATTAATTATTATCAATTAAATATTCAGTGTTGGTAGTCATACTGGATGTTTTGTCATCTAAAGAGTTATACGTATTTAATCTGTAATATGAAAACTTCCAAATGAATACGGACAAAGAATTCATACATAAACACTCTATTTATTTCAAAACCTTGCTTTCAATAGTTTTAAAAGCCGGCCACGGTCTATGGACGGGTTGTATTGCAGACATTGCAATGCAGTACAGAGTCGATGTTCGAATTCATACGAAAGCAAAATTAACACTGGGCTGTTGGTTTCAAAAAGGGCGCTATTTAGAAGCCTACGAATGCTGCAATACAAATACCCAGAATTCGTTGAAATGCGTACCAACCTACATTGTGCGGCGGTACCTTGCGGGCGGTTACTTTTAGATAGCTATCATTTATGTGTGTAGCTAATTTATTTATTCACTCTGTATTGAATAAAAACTATATTACGATAAGCGTATTTAAGGCTTGGTTGTATTCTTCTTAACACTATAGGAAAGTACATTAATACAATAATACCATAGATGAGTTCTATCTATCTATCTAGCAGCCTTTTAAAGTCCACTGCTGGACATAGGCCAGAATCTGAATCCAGCGTTTTCCCGCCATCTTCTTTAGGTCGTCAGTCCACCTAGTCGGGGGGCGACCTGTACTCATTTTCCGAGGCGCGGTCGCCATTCAAGGACTTTTCGACCT